>JARHVA010002936.1:5000-45000 GCA_037957365.1 Torreya grandis
TACTTATGTGTGTATATTTTGTCTCCATTTTCAAAAGAGAAATCTCACCATGTTTGTCCTTAAAAAGGGAGAAAAAATATACACACATCAATTGATCCCAAAAAATTTTGTATAAAACCTAGACTTAGAGAAAATGGACACCTAAAATAAATACCAAAAACCAAAACTAACCAACCAACCCTTGAATAGAAGGAAAAACATCCTATGTATACATTTTAAAATTTTGGAACTATGGGTCACAACTTTAAAAATTGAAAAGTAAACTTTCAAGTTTGACAAGATGCTTCCATCTAGAAAATATTCCCTTGACATGCCTAAAATCTTCATCTATTTGTAATATAAATCATAAATATATCTGCCTCTACAAGGATTGATGAATATTTAGAGTAGATACTTTGATTTCATGGTGGGATATTCCTTTCACATGAGTTGGAAGGAGAATATTCATGGTAAAGGGATAAATAAACTTTGTCTTTATGTGGAATAGCCTAAAGATGCCCTGGACCACTTGACTATATAGCTGGAAACTCCTGGATAGTTGCCATTCCTCTCATGCATGCCATGGAAAAACTTCATTTTACCATGATTCCCTAAGAATATTTTGGATCCATGGATACTCAAGAGATATTCTTTGGAATGGCCCAACTTGGACTTTCAAACATACAATATCTTTTCATGGATGAGCTTGGGCAAACATAATAATGGAAAAATGGAAAGGACTTAGGTCATCTTCAAATTTTCACCTTTTGGATCCAACTTGTTTTTCACATTTTGAATTTTTTGAATTTTCCTTTTTCACATTTGGCCTTTTAGGGCTTCCCTCATATATATATATATATATATATATATATATATATATATATATATATATATATACATATATATATATATATATATATATATATACATATATATATATATATATATATATATATATATTAATGAAAAAATGCATTATTTTCACCCTCAGGGTTACCATGCCTCATTTGCAAATTTGCCAAGTCAACTTGCTGCTAGTGGTGAAAAATCAACCAATTACCTTACACAGGGTCCTTGAATATGATGTATATTCCATTGTGTCATTGACATGTCACATCTACTCACCAATATCTTTGATTTACACTAACCTCAAAATTAATTGTCTCCATATGGGATTGAACTTCTTGTCCATCCATAAAGTACTTAACTGGCTGCCATAATGGATTCAATTGGGTACTCACAAGGCTTAAAACTAATTAGGTTGCCTCATTAAATATAATCTAGGCATGTGTTAATTTATTATTGGTTCTGATCCCTTTGAGTAGTCCATCTTGACTAGTACCATATATTTGCTCTCTTGAGAAAATATGTGTTATTGATCTTGATCCAAAGGATTAAATAGCATCAATTGTTTATAGGTCTTATATCAAAATGGTGCCACTTGGTAGCTATGTGATCTCTCTAAATTATGATCTATCAATCCTATTGGGATAACATTCTCTTTCTAAGTGGTGGTCCCATATTAATTTTGGGCTTTGTTGAAAAGTATTCACTTAATATATGTCATAGATCGGATTGTGTACACTTGAGCACGCATTATCAATCTATAAGAATGGGCTTGATCTTTATTCTATGACCATATATTAAATTTTAAAATATTCCTTCATACTATTATATCTTTTCACTTAATAAAACATGCATTTTTAGATTACAATACATGAGATTAAGTGTAATTTATTCCTTGTAAACAATCTATTTTGCTTTGAGTGCCACCACACTCCATGGCAACACCTTACGCTTCTTGACCTTTTGACCTATTTTGCTCACCATAATATCTTTAATATAGTTCCCATGATGGTGACACTTATCTCCATCTCACTTGTCATAGGGCTTTATTTGAAACATTGGTCTTCTATGCACCATCAATTGGGATCTATACACTTTAACTATGTACTGAAGATTGACAAGAACCTGTTTGACTTTCAATAATACTTTGCAAGCTCAAAAATTATACAATTCAAGAGAATTTATTAAGATATTTTGGCCATCAATCCTTTTATGTTTAGCATTTATATCTTGCAATAAATTGGTCTTTGAAAGAATAGTTTTGGATATTTTGTCCATGACATTCCTTTTTTAACTTCTCTTTATTCTTAGCTCTTCTACTTCAGGATTTTCTTTGAGACTTTTATTCTATGGTAATTTGGTCAAGATAATTATCTCAAACTTTTTTTCACAATAATTTCTTTGAGGATTAAATATTTTTTTAACTTTTATTTATCAGGAGAATTATTTTTGACATTTTGTCTAGAAGAATTTAGCTGAATTAGCTGATCCATACATGTTTTTCAAAGATATGCAATTCTCTTAGACTTTTTGCATGGGAAAAATGCATAAAGGAAAAACACCTTCAAAAAAATTTCCATGGATAAAATGTCTAATAGAATTCCTTTAGGATTTTTTATGAACATTTCTCCTGAAACAAATTGGACTTTACACTTTTGTTGAAGGAATTAGACTTCATTATTTTTTCTGAAGGAAATGGAACTTTATTAGGATTTTTTGTGGTTTGAAAAATGCTTGAAGAAAAAGTACCATTCAATCTTTTGTAAATGAACAAAATTTTTGAAACAAATGGACTTATAGACTTTTTACCACAAAAAAAAATGTCTGATGGAAATAAGCCTTCAGGCTTTTTATGAACACTATGGTCAAGACATTGAATTTATTTAGTCTTTTTTTAATCTAACAAAATGTCTGACATAAATAAGTCTTCAGACTTTTTTTCTAAGACACAAATCTTGAAGACCTATTTCTACTAGGAAAAGTGTTCACACAAAAAATTTAAGAAAGTCTAAGGGTTTTACACATATTCCAAGTAAATAGAAATTTACACTTAGTTGATTTAAAATGGAACTTGAATTTGGAGTGAACATTTGAAAACATAAATTAGGCTAAGGACTTAGGAATATATACTCAACTTGAGCTGGACTTAGGAATTTATACTTGAAAAGTGCACAATTACTTTAGTTAAATTTTAAAAACTAACACTGGATCTTGATCGGGAATGCATACCCCCCGTGGGTGTGCAAAGAACCCTAAAACATAAGACCAGGTGCTAATGCAATGGGTCATGGAGTCAATACTCAAAATTTTCAACAAAAATTTGTGAAGCTTAACAAAACATGGAAAACTTAATAAAAATAGATCAAGTGGATCTGAAAATGAACACATAATAAAACATAAATGGAAAATATATAAATAAGTCCTAAAGTAGAGGGGAAACAAAGTGAAAAAACAATAAAGGATAAAACACTATATAATTATGTACATAAATTTAGATAGACTCAACCAAGAAGTGTTTTAGATGTTTATCAGTGGATGGTAGCTCTAGTATATTACCATCCAAGTCTCTTTAGAAGAAAGTATGTTCCCTAATATTGTAGTCAATGGAATAGTGACCCATCCACAAAGAATAAAATTTTCCATGTTTTCCTTTCTCCTCATGCCTGTTATATGAAATTATAACCATATTATCTAATTTGAAGGTTCTTTTAATGACCTTCTTATCAAATATTTTCTTCAACTTATCCTTGAAATTGAAGTGTATTTCATGAGATTATATTCAAACTTCATCAATCCCAATAATATGGTTCATCCTAAACTCATAGTTGATAATTTACTCATCATTGATGCAAAGGGATCTACATACCTATCACTAATTATTTGAAAGCATGTACAACATCTTACCTATACCTATGCCTGGCTCTAGTATGCAATGAAATATTCTTGAGATCAAAAAAGATCTTCATTCTTTTATTTTACTATCTTGTTCCTAAATAGACTATCCTTTCTTAGATATATATTAAACTCTTCATTTCCTCTTATAGAATCATCTAGACTTGATGAACACTAACCATTAACTACTCTTAAGTAATAATACTAAAAAAACTCACTGTGTCTTATTCACTATTCATGAAAGGTTCTTTTGTGCCCCTAATTATGTTGTATATTTTGATGTATTCATAATGGTATTAGGGTCTCTTTATCATTTTTTATCCACCCACCAACTCAAAAACAATTATAAATCTACTCTTGATAATTTTGCCTCAACTCATAATCCATAGTAGTCTTTTTTAGGGAATTCTACTCTGTACAAAAATGTATGGATGCATTAAGAGAAATTAATACTTGATATTAATACCCTTTATATTCCTCCTTCCCTATACAAAGTTTCATACTTCATTTATTCTTTTATACCCCCTTTTCACTCACTAACTTGTCCCTATTTAGTCCTTTTAGGCCACTATCAATCTTTTTTACACACGGTCCTACTCTATAGTATAGAAACATATAAAAAAACCAAAATAGATTAAAAATACATTTTACAGCATCAATACCTTCTTATTGACCAGATTATAGATTTTTCATCAGTTGTATCACTTATTACATGAAATTTTCTTCAAAACCCTTGGCATAGGGTTTTTTAAACCTAAAAAGGCTTGAGAAGGATAATAATTGGTCTCCACTCATTTCCATGGGTTTAAAATCAATATCACCATTTATTGAGGTTTTTAAAAACATATAACACCTTTAATGGCCATTATAGCATCCTTTCAACACCTTTATTAGACACTTATGAAGGTTTTTGCATTAAACTATGTAGTTCTTGTTTGACTATCACAAGATTTTATCAAGTTTTATAACAATAAGCTTGAATGCCATGCCAAAAAAAGATAAAATAACATTTAATGACTTATTAAATCACTCACCAATGTCTTGAGAGATACCCCAAGCTCATATTTCCTTCCATGGGTTTGTTTCTTTCAAACATCTAACAATGGTCATGCACAGAATAAGTAGGGTATATGGTTCACTATTTAACAAGTATGAGGAATTCCTTTCAAGTTTTGAATTGTGATCCTTATCCTTATCATAAGATCAACTTATTATCATTGATTATATAATACATAATCAAGAGGGTCTATATAATTATTTCTTAATGATCATAGAACATCCTTTATTTACTTACATAGTCAAGTTATGCACAAACAATAGAGTTTATAAACTTTGGTCCTCCAATATCTTAGAAATGTCACATATCAGCATGTATCAATAAAAAACATCACTCAAAATGTATATCAGCATAACTATAAGTATTTATTTAACCTTAATTGATTTTATGTATATACTGGGCAACTTCTCAGTTTTCAAAATAGAGTTTTGTAACACACTAAACAAACAATCTATATTACCATTCTCAATAACAAATATACAAATACCATATAATAATTTTATTATATATTATAAAATTATATAAATGTTTGTATTTATTGAAATTCTCTATGTAAACTAAGTACCTACATGCAGTCACCCTTTATAGCTTCATACACAAAAATAGGGTCTACCTAGAAATAGTTGTTCAAATTTTTTAAAAAAATATTCTTTGGGTTTAAATATTCAATAAAATTCCATTATAACCCAAACCTCCTCCATTTCATGAATTAATTTCTACACAAAAAACTAAAAACATCTATTTTAGGACTTTAAAATCTATAACTAGCTGGCTAATTATCCTTGTATATTAGATAACCAACTCAACTACACAACATAATGACTCAACATGTGTATTTTTAAACATTTATTGGAAGCTAACACACTTATCAATAGGTTAATACCTATAACATTTCCTTTTACACCTCAAACACATCAATCATCTTCTAGTTGCTACATGAGCTGATAAGTGGGCAATTACAAATTTATAAGCAAAAATACTTGAGCTCCATAAACAAGCTCAAAATAAATTTTGCATGTAACTCTCTTGGGTTTACCCTATCAACCCAAATTTAAAATTAATTTTTTTACCCCACTTCTTTTTTGTTTTCTTCCAAGGTATGTCTAATAATTTTGATCAAGTTTTTATTACTAGGTTCTACTTGCCCATTTCCATAAGGGTCACATTTGGAAGCATATGTCAATTCAATCTTATAATATTTGCATAATGACACCAAAGGCCTATATTTTAAACTCTTATAATTGTAAACAATAATATTAACATGCATACCAAATCTAAAAATAATCTAATTTAGCAAAAAATCTATTACTACATGGTGTGTTGCTTTCTTTGTAGGGACTGTTTCAACCCATTTTCTTAAGTAGTCAGTTGTAAATAATATCCATCTATGTCTAGTTCTTTAATAATAAATAATATATCCAATTAAATTAATTCCACATTATTTTAATGGGCCTTCAATCATCATATTTTTTAGGGGAAGATAACTTGAAGTTTTCATCCTCCCAGCAAAGCACTGGCATTTTTTGCATTTTCTAACTTTTTAAGAAACATCCTTAAACAATTATGGCCACCAATAAATAGATTTCAATATTTTATGAACTATAACCTTAGGTGTGAAATAGACACCACATACTCCATTATGGAAGTCATTAATCAGGTCAGCAATCTATTCTTCCAACATGCATTGTAAGATAACCCCATCTAGATTCTTCCATGCTAGCCCATTCTCAGTCAAGAGGTATTATTGGGAAATAAGTTTGAGAGTTATTCTTTTATTTTTATCTAATTCAGGGGGATAATTCATATTTTATAAGTAGTAAACAATATCTATATACCACAAAGATATGTTAAATTGAATTAATGAATCATTAGTATTAAAAACAATAGTGTTTACCTCAACAACTTGTAAATTAGTCTTAGCCATAAGCTTGTCTAGACTCATCCATCTTAATAACTTGATTGTCTAAATATCCAAGTCATACTCTTGTAACTTGTTGACCCACCTACATTTCTTTTTGGATACTTCAGTTTGAGTCAAGATGTCTTTCACCATGGTATTTGGGACATAAGTAACAATTTTTAAACTCAAAATATCAGGCTTGAATGTCTTGTCATCTTTCAAGAGAGAAAAATCTTAATTTTTCATAATGATATAGTTTATTTTAGGACATTACATAGATTTAATAAAGAAAGCTATGGGTTTATCATGACCATCTTCATTCTTTTGTAATAGAATAACAACAAAAGTATTATATGATGTAAAAGAGAAATAACTAAAATGGCTTTGTCTAATCAAGGCTAGCCAAGGTAGGAACAAACATTAAATTTCAATTGATGTCATTAAATGCTTGCACAACCTTCTTATCCTATTTAATGGTCTGGTTCTTCTTCAACATGGAATCAATAAGCATATTAATCTCTACAAATTTAGACACAAACCTCCTTATTAGGTTAATTTGCTTGAAGAAGGACTGAATTCCTTTCCTAGACTACAAGATACACACTTTGTCAATGGATTATAACCTCTCAGTATCAATCATGACACCATACTTGGACACTATATGTACTAACAACTTATCCTTTTATACTCTAAAGTGGTACTTTTTTAGATTAACTAAAATTTTGAACTCCTTGCATATAATCAACACTTTTTTTAGATGTTTCAAATGTTCTTCTATACTCTTGAAATACATAGTAATGTAATCCTCATACATAACAATGAAATGGTTAATTATCCATGCAAAATCAATGTCCATAACTCATTGGAATGTTTCACCAACATTCATTAACCTAAAAGGCATCCTCATATATAGATATGTGCCCTAAGGCATTATAAATGTGGTCTTAGATCTCTCAGATTCTTTCACCACAACCTAGTTGTACCCTGAGAAGCTATCTAAAGTAGACATATTTGATCTGGTAACACTTTGTAGTAGGTTCTCCATATTAGGTAGGGGATAATTATCTTTCAAAAAAGCCCTATTCAAATTTCAAAAATCCACACACAAGCAGATGTCACCATTATTATTTCTCATACATAATAAATTCATAACCCATGATGAGTACCTAATGGGATGAATGATACCACCATACCTGAGCTTATTTAATTCATCTCGCATGTTGGTGGCCAAGATGGGGTTAATGTGCCTCTATTTCATGCTCTTATGACCCCTCTAGACACCTTTTTATTAATTACCATTCATATATATCCTTCTAAATGGTCATTATAGCTTATTAAGACTCTATTTCCTAGGCCAATTCTATCCCCCTATGTCTTGAACCTATAAGATAGGAGCACCATACCTAAACTATAGTGCCACACCTTAGGGTGTCCCATTTTTGGTGTTCCTATCCCTTTGTAATTTGAGCCAAAATAATCATTTTCATCTAATTCCTATCCTTCACTATATTGGCCTAGAGTGAATACATTTAACCCATGACCAATTTTTCCCTATAAAATCCCATCCAAATTTCATTTATAAAGGAGGTGACAAATCTTACAAATCAAGGAATAATTTAAGCAAACTACTAAGGCAAACTTCCCTATTCTTTAAATATAATCATCCAACAAAGCTAAAAACATATTCAAACCCTCATACTAGTTCCTATCCACCTCAAATATTATTAATTTGGCATTTTTTCATCTACATCACTCTACTTCACAAAGCACATTAGGTGGAAGAACTACATATGGGTTTATCCCTCTTCAAAGTTTTGGTATATAGGCACCATGCCCACACAATGGGTGTAGAACACATGTTTAATTCATCTTACACAAAATAATCCCCCCTTTTTAAGTTATTTAAATCCATGAAGGGTGAGGGTTTGAATATTAAATCATCTCTATATTGAGCTTCATCGACATTCAACACTCAAGATTTCATATGAAGGATTACATAGGAATAGAGAAAAGAACCCAAAAACTTAGGTCTTTGTGACTAGTGTGGAAAATAATGGTAAGAGTGAAAAAAAATACCAGACCCTGAAGTGTCCTATTTTTGGCACTCTTATCCTTTCACCGAATGAAAGTCATATTCTAATTTGCAACACTATCCCTATCTTCTATAACTAGTTTCAGACCCTGTCTTATCTATTTTAGATTATTTCTAGCTAAGTCATTATTTATCCTTATTTATTACTATTTTTAGAAATGTGAAAAAGATAGATAAATTATACAAATCAGGACTATATTTATTATAATATTATTTACTAATTTATTAATCTAGACTCTTAACTAAAATAGTAATAAAAATTCATTATTCCCAAAAAAGGTCAATAATTTGGTGAACTCAAATTACTTTGTTTGCACACTAAACCCCTAGAAAAATTTAGGGAAAATTCCTTGCTCATTTTTTTAGTATTTTTTAATTTTTCCTTAATATAAAAATCATAATTTCACATTTAATTTTTAAAATTTACCATAGTAATTTTAAAAATTATTTCTTTCAAACCCTAGTTGCCTATACTAGGTCCTAGTATTTTAAAACCCTACCCTAAGGTTTCAAAATTAAAATTCTAATTTTGTACATCAGGCTAAATATTCCAATTTTATTAATCATGATTTACTTATGAAATTTTTTCTAGTTTCTCTTACATGTTTATTTCCTTTTATTTGGCCTGAATTCAAAAATGACATAAATACACATGTACATGCTATTTTATGACCAATTCAAATATATGTCATATTTAATTAATTATTTAATATGTTATCTCTCTATTATGTGTAATTCAATTAAGAATAAAATCATTACATACTTATAAGATCCATTATATAAGTTAACAATCACCTATCAAGTTTCAATGTCATATCTTATGCAGAGGAAATAATTTCCTTCTCCTCCTCTATCCTAAGAGTGTGATAGATACTTTACCTCTAACTAGGTCCATGCTATCACCCCTAAAAAAGGTGAGGTAGACTATACTATTATTCTTAATGCATACATTCATCCTATATCTTCTTCAAACCCTTTTCACCATATGTGCTCACATGTTCGATCAAAAGCAACTAAGGTTTGAACTTGTGAGACTCTAAGGGATCAAATCACCAGTATGAGAAAGTTAAATTTTAGATTTACAAATGCAAAATAATCTATTACATGAAAATATCATAACATTATAAAATCATATTATAATACAAAAACCCCAAAGGTGCCCTAGTACCAATCATCTATATGCACTTTCACCTAGTTAATCAGTTTCAAGCAATGTTACATATCAAAATAAGAAATCACAACAAAATAAATCTACAACTAGTGATTCAAAAATCATTAAAATATATAATAAGAGTTCAAGTGAGGTAATAAGGGAAATTATTAAATTTAAGTTGATTAAACTACCTCCTCTACATTCAGTGAGAAGATCTAGATATTATTGTGCATATCATTTAAGTTGATTAAACTACCTCCTCTACATTCAGTGAGAAGATCTAGATATTATTGTGCATATCATACAATGCATGGGCATCACACAGATTCATGTTTGGCATTGAAAAAACATATACAATGTTAGGATCTTAGAGTATAATTGATTACTTTTTTATAAGCAACTAAACACGGAATTGAAACTAGAAGTAATAATTAACTAGAAATTAGAAACATATAAAAAACACACTCAGATTGCTACAACAATCATGGAACAAGATTTTTTAATAATCTTCTTGATTCTTGCAGATCTTCTTGATCTTGCTTATCTTACTCAAATTACAATACTGCCCCATGGGTCTCTTAAATAGAATTGAAAAGCAAACAATAATTAGAAAAATAGACTCAAGACTAATTTTATTTTTTACATGCAAACTAACTATTCTCCTAAAAATAGCAATTCTGAAAACACACAAAAGTCGGTGTCGGTCTAAAGATGACCGATGTTAGCTGACCCCTAACCAATGTCAGTCAACCCCTAACTGATGTCAGTTGGTTTTGACTGATTCCACCAATGTCAGTCGACCCCTAACTGATGTTAGTTGGTTTTGACTGATGCCGGTTACTGTGTAAGCCTAACAACCTCCACATTAGCTCATTAGTGAAGCTTTTAGCTCCAAAACTCAACAATCTCCCACTTGGAAATAAATAGTTGCACTTGTACCTGTACAACAACATCCTCTAAACATCTCTAGCTCATTTCTCCCTCTTCAAGTTTAATCTTGAAGACCAATAAAAGTTGAATGAATAATCAACTTCTCCTTTGTTACCAACTTTGTTAACATATCAACAGGGTTCTTATCCATATGGATCTTTTCCAACTTCAACTGTCCATCCTCTAATACCTATCTAATGAAGTGGTACCTAAGTTATATATGTTTGGTTCTTGAATGAAAGGCTAAATTCTTTGCCAAATGAATTGCACTTTGACTATCACTGTACAATCTGCAACTCTATTTCTCCTTTCCCAACTCTTCCATGAACTGAGTCATCCAAATCATTTCCTTGCTAGCCTCTATGACTGCAATGTATTTTGCCTCTATAGTAGACAAGGCAACAACCTTATGCAACTTTGAAATCCAACTAACCACCGTTCCACCAACAGTGAACACATATCCTGTGGTGCTTCTCCTACCATCCAAGTCACTTGCCATATCCGAATCTACATACCCATGTAGAGAAGTGTTTGAATCTCCATAGCATAAATGCCTATTGTTGGTCCCTCTCAAATATCTGAGAATCCACTAAACTACTTTCCAATGTTCCTTTCTTGGATTGGCCATAAACTTGCTGACAACTCCCATTGCTTGGATAATATCTAGTCTAGTACATACCATTACATACATCAAGCTCCCAACTACTGAAGCATATGGAACTCTACTCATTTACTCAACCTCATCATGTGATTTAAGACACTGTTCTTTGCTCAACTTGAAGTGTCCAGCCATAGCTGTGCTTACCAGTTTTGCATCCTGCATATTGAACCTCTCCAACACCTTATTCACATAATCCTCTTGAGACAAAATCAAACTATGATTTTTCCTGTCTCTCTTAATACTCAGGCCAATGATTTTATTTGCTCCTCCTAAATCCCTCATGGAAAATGTGTGAGCTAATTTTACCTTAAGCTCAGTAATTTCCTACATGTGTGAACCTACAACAAGCATATCATCTACATACAGTAATAGGATAATATAACTACCATTATCCAATCTATTAAAATAAACACAATGGTCAGATTGACATTTACTAAAGCCATACTCTGTCATAAATCTATCAAACCTCAAATACCATTGTCTTGGAGCTTGCTTAAGACCATATAAGCTTTTCTTCAGCCTGCACACAAGTTTCTCCTTACCTTTGACCTCAAAACCTTCTAGCTTATCCATATATATCTCTTCATCCAAATCTCCATGAAGAAATGCTATCTTAACATCAAGCTACTCAAGATGCAAATCCTCAATAGCAACTAAAGACAATACAGTCTGAATAGAAGTCATCTTTACTACAGGAGAAAAAAATTCACCAAAATCAATACCTGGTTTCTGTGCAAATCCCTTTACTACCAACCTGGCCTTATGTCTCATTTGTCCATTTTTTCCTTCCTTTAACCTATATACCCATTTGTTTTTTAATGCTTTCTTTCTGGATGGCAACTCAACTAAATCCCACGTATGGTTCTCTTCCAAGGAATAAATTTCCTCATTCATGCCATGCTCCCATTGTTTCTTGGATTCTACCTGCATTGCGTAATCAAAACTTTCTAGTTCTCCACCATCAGTGAGCAACAAGTAGTATAAAGAAGGAGAATAATGAATTAGAGGTTTACTTACCCTTTCAGACCTCCTTATGGGTGTTTGAGACTCATTTACAGCTTGTTGTCTGCCCAAATTTTCTTTTGACAATGACTGATCCCAATCATCTTTGATTGATGTCAGTCTGCACCCGATCGACATCAGTTCCTCTTGATCAATGCCAATTTCCACCTAACCAACATCGGTCTCCACCTGATCGACATCAATTTCCACCTGCCAATATCGGTCTCTATGTTTTTCTATGAGTGATGATTTTTACCCGTGAGCTCATTTTGGATCATAACCTCTTCCAAATCAAGATTGCCCTGCTCAAAATTATTTAGCCTCTTGAGATGATCATTGTACATCACCTTCTCATTGAAAACTACATCACGGCTTCTAATAATTTTTTTAGTTTCTAAATTCCACAACTAGAATCCAAAATCTCCAAAACCATAACCAATGAAAGTGCACCACATAGATTTAGCATCTAGCTTCTTTCTATTTTCTTTATCAATGTGCACAAAAGCTTTAGAACCAAAAACTCTGAGAAATAAAAGATCTACCTTTTTACCTATCCAAGCCTCTTCTAGAATTCTACCATTTAGTGTAGTAGAAGGTCCTCTGTTAATCAGGTAAACCATAGTATCTACAGCTTTTGCCCAAAATTGTAAGGGCAAACCAACATGCAACCTCATAATCCGTGCACGCTCTATTATTGTTCTATTCATCCTTTTAGCAACTCCATTTTGCTGAGGTGTCCTTGGAACCATCCTTTCCCTATGTATTCCACTCATAGAACAATAACTATTGAATTTATTGCTGTAGTACTCACCACCATTATCAAATCTAAGGCACTTCAATCTCAAACCTGTTTCATTCTCAACAAAAGCTTTCCATTTCTTAAATGTGTCAAAAACATTAGATTTCCTCTTTATGCAATAAACTCATACCTTTCTTGTAACATCATCAATGAAAGAAACATAATACTATGATCTTCCAATAGATGCTACCTGAGCTGGTCCCCACATGTCTGTGTGAACAAGCTCTAACTTGTGCTTCTTCTTTATTGACCCCATTTTAAGAAACCTCACTTTCTTCTATTTCCCAAAAATACAATGCTCACAAAAATCTAGATCTATGCTTTTCAAATCTGAAAGCTTACCTTTTGACTTAAGAACATTCATTCCCTTCTCACTCATGTAACCAAGCCTACAGTTCCACAACTTTGCATCTACATTTGAAGTAGACAAAATAGAAGGAGAATAATTAGTAATACAAGTAGATAGATAAAGTGTACCTACTCTCTTACCTTTTGCTAATATAGGTGCACCCTTGGAAACTTTCCAAGATTTAACTATGAGAGTTACTGTGCAACCCTCATCACCCAACTTTCCCATAGAAATTAGATTCCTCTTTAGGATGGGTACATGCATGACATCCTTCAACACCCATGTGATGCCATTTTGCAATTTCAGCTACACTTTTCCTTTGCCAACAATTTTACAATGCTCATTATCCCTTAAATAAACTTTTCCAAAATCTCCATGGACATAATCATTGAAAAATTCTCTATTTGGGGTTGCATGGAAAGAGGCACCAAAATCTAAAACCCATGATTCTAATTTATTATCCAAAAAAAATATAATAGCATCCTATGCAACAATACCTGCAACTTTTGCTTCTTTATTACCTTCATGCTAATTTTCTTTGTTATACTTCAACCAACAATCTTTCTTTGCATGCCCTTTCTTTCCACAATTCTAGTAGGTTATTCTTCCATTTCTAGATTTGGGTCTACTTCCCATCTTTGACCTTGATTTCCCTTGCTTGCCCTTCTCTCTTTGCCTTCCCCTGCTTTCAACACTTAAAGCATTACCTGATGTTTCCCCTATGCTTTTCGTGCGAATTTCTTCATTCAAGATTACACTAACAACATCATCAAATTTCAAGATATTTGAAGTAGATGCAGTATTACTAACTATCATTACCAAACTATGCCAACTTTCAGGTAAAGAGCATAAGATTAAGAGAGCCTTAATTTTATCATAAAAAACTATTTTGACTGAATTTAACTGATTTACTATTGTATGGAAATCATTAAGATGACTAGATACAGATCCACCTTCCTACATTTGCAAATTAAATAATTGCTTCATAAGATATACCTTATTCAAAGCTAAGGGTTTTTCATGTAAATTTGCCAAAGTATCCATTAACTCTACTGTTGTCTTTGCCTGTGATAAGTTGGAAAACACAAAAGCTGTCAGGCTCAACCTTATAGATCTAAGAGCCTTTCTATCAAGAACATTCTATTCTTCATCTTCCATATTTGTGGACTTCCTTGAAACCCCACCTAATGGTAAATACAAATCTTTCTAATACAGATAATCTTCAATTTGCATTCTCCATAATTGATAATTCTTGCCATTGAATTTCTCCATTCTTAGTTTACTTTCTTCTGCCATTGCTTTGCTCCCACTCAATCAGAAACCCTTGTGAGTGAATTTTGTAATCAACAAACACTAACACGCTCTGATACTAGTTGTTAGGATCTTAGAGTACAATTGATTACTTTTGTATAAGCAACTAAACATGAAATTGAAACCAGAAGTAATAAGTAACTAGAAATTAGAAACATATAAAAAACACACTTAGATTGCTACAACAATCATGGAACAAGATTTTTTAATAATCTTCTTGATTCTTACAGATCTTCTTGATCTTACTTATCTTTCTCAAATTACAATACTGCCCCATGGGTCTATTAAATAGAATTGAAAAGAAAACAATAATTAGAAAAATAGACTCAAGACTAATTTTAATCTTTACATGCAAACTAATTGTTCTCCTAAAAATAACAATTCTATAAATACATAGAAGTCAGTGTTAGTCTGAAGATGACCAATGTTGGCCAACCCCTAACCAATGTTGGTCGACCCCTGACCAATGTCGATTGGTTCTGACTGATTCCACTGATGTCGATCGACCCCTAACTGATGTCGGTTGGTTCTGACCAATGCTGGTTATTGTGTAAGCCCAACAACCTCCACATTAGCTCATTAGTGAAGATTTTAGCTCCATAACTCAACATACAATAGATAATTTTTAATGAGGACCCTAAACAAGGTATATCAATCAAACAATCCATGGTGACATAGGAACACATTCACAAAGGGTTAAATTTAGAAATAGTATAAACGTGGTTACCAAAACATAACTCAAGATAACCAAAAAATCAAAAATAAAAATTAGAGAAAGAAATAGTACCACAATCATAGGTAAAGCATGAAAAAGATGCAAAGCTACCTCTCCAAAATGAGACTCAACTTTCAAAGTAGTATGGGTTTGGTAAAAATATCTAAAATAGTTTGATTATCAAGGTCAAGGGTTGGGCAAGCATGCTCAAGGCATCATTAATACTATTCTAGTAGTTAATAATGTTTATCACCAAGGTTTGGGATTTATTGAAAATCCTAAGAAAAATCATCACAAACACAATTTATCAAAGGAAAAGATCTATAAACAATAAATGCCAACACTAGCATTCCATTGGTTCAAAATCAAGATGATAATGATGAGTAGAATATTACAAGTTATTATGATTTCCAAGATACTAAAAATGAATCTAAATATTTAGAGTCATATTCATAGCCATTCCCTCATGCTTCAAGATCATGCATGATTCCTTTTTTTGATATATGACACTATGATATGAAGTCTCTTCCAAGAATCATTGGTTAGTATAATTTTTCTCAACTTACTTGTACATAATTTCTTAACTTACTTGTACATAGCTTCTTTTCAATTTATTGTACATAGTTTCCTTATGTTTTCTTGTACATACCTTATTTAAAAAATACCAAAAATAATATAATAGGTCAAAATTCCAAAAAAAATACAAAATTTCAAAATACGAAAACATTCAAATAACTCAAAACACCAAAAATATTTCAACTATATGCATCATCCATGCTTTACATTTCTAGTACTGTGCTAGACTTACATTTTATTGATCTATGCTATTATTTTTTAGTTTATCTACATTACCATGCTTCACTTCATCTTATTTGAGGGTGTGTAGTGACATCCAGATGCTTGATTGCTTCACTCAACCAATTGAGGGGCATCATACTTCATATATTTGAGACATTCATCGATATATCTACCCACTAGGGGCATCATATAATTGACTAAACCATCCAGGTTATGTCATTCCTACACAACACATTCTAGTTATCATGTTGATGTACATTACTTACTAGATTACATATATTATTATTTTGACACTCACTAGTATATATCACTTATGTATTTCATAGAATCTACCTAGTCTTGTAGTACATTTTTTGCATACTTTCACTTCTTGCTTTGATTAGTTAGATGTGATTTTATTTCCAACATTTACATGCCTTACTTTATTGCTTTTCATAACTAGATGTGAATTCATTTTTCAATTCCTATTTTATCTCTTATGTGTGCCTTAGGACATTTACCGATATCCTTTTCTTTTATCTCTTGTGTGTGCCTTAGGGCATTTGTCAATCTCCTTTTCCTATAATCTTATATGTGTAGGTAGTCCTCTTGCCAACCTTGATTGTTTTAAATTGTATGTGTATGTCGCATTTAAACATGAATTGTATGTTAATTTTCCTAGTTTGAGTGACATATGCCTATGTACCTTATTTGCTTGGCCCCTTGGCCACTTTTGTATGCTTCTTATTTTTGGCCTTGAGTGATTTATTGCTTGTTTACTTCTTAATTATTACAATGCCATGATCCACATCATCCATTATTTTTATTTCTTAGATGTGATGATGGACATCATGCTCCATCCCTCCTTGACAACTAACAACTAGCATTTCTAATTTCAATTCAGTATATTGCATATATTATTACATTGTTACATTTTTCTAGGCATACCCCTATTGATCTAATAATCTTCAATATAGATTATGCTATATCTTGAGATATATTTTATATTATCATTGCTATATCATGTATTTCACAACATAACACAATTATAGGGCTATTTATTCTAAGGGTAGTCATTACAAGGTCTTCATTCCTACACTCAAAAGAGGGGGAAATAAAAAGGGGTTTTGTCATAGAGATCAAAGCCTTCTATCAATCAAAAATCAATTTTAAAAACATTCATAATAGCAACTATAACCCAAAACAGGTAGAATAGACTAGGAAAATAGTGATGAAAATATAATAGTGATAAAAAATAGCAAATGACAATAACACAATACTTGGACTACAACATTGGACAACAAAGTACCCTATTTTTAACACTCCTATCCAAAAAATAAAAAATATAGAATTTATAGAAAAAAATTGAAATTAAAGATCAATTAAAATTTTTTTAGCTATAGTTCAATTTAGAATCAATAGTTTCAAAACATTTTTTCTCAAAAAATCTAGATATAGGGGGCATCATGCACAACATAATGGCTTTCACTTCCAGATCAAAATCCATGTTATAAACACTAGTGATTGGGGATAATGTGCACAACACCTTTTCCTTCTTTTATTTTCAATTCATTATATGACCTAGGTATTCTTATCAATTACATGCATTATTCTATTTGTAGGTGGTCGACATCATTTCAAAGTGTCTTTCATATAAGCCTAGTTATCAATTTTGAAGTGACTTTCATATAAGCCTAATCTCCACCTTTTAGAGCAGCCAATATTGGCCTAATTCTCAACACACATTCAGCTATCCATACCACATTATTATATTATAGAACATTCATGAGCTTCAGGAGCCATCTCATATGACACACATACATACCCATATCATTTTATAGTTCACTACATATTGGGCAATGATGGAGCTAAATGACTAGCTAGCCTTTGTATTCTTCAGCCACCTACTCAGAGGGATTGGAAACATAGTATAAAAATCAATTAACACATGCATGATCACATAGCTTTAGCCTTTGCATTCTTGAGCCACTCTTGGCTAATTAAGCACTCAACTCCATTTGCAATATTACTTTTGGTACAACACATACATAACTTTACCCAACATTACTCAACATCACTCATCATCATTCAAAATCACACATATTCATGGGATTTACCCTTATAGGTAAGTTTAGTTATTCTTTTTACTATTCCTTTATCCTAGTATTTTGCTTTGCTACATCACTATAATAAAGGGGGGGGGAATATAGTCATATAAAATGTATAGATTGGTAGTTAGAGTTTGGCTTGTGACACCTAATCCATTGGTCTTTATTACATGCTCTTATGACCCCTCTATACACTTTTTGATCATTAACACTCATCCATAGCCATCTAAATGGTCATTCTAGCTTAGCTAGACTCTATTACCTAGGCTAATTCTATCCCCTAGGTCCCAAGCCTATATGATAGGAGTATTATACCTAGACTATATCACTAGACCCTAGGGTGTCCCATTTTTTGTGCTCTTATCCCTTCATAATTTGAGTCCAAATTTTCATTTAAATTTGATTCCTATCCTTTATTATGTCAGCCTAGCACAAATACATTTAACCCATGACCAATATTTCCCTATAAAAGTTCATTTACAAAGGAGGTGATAAATCTTACAAAGTAAGCAAGAATACAAGAAATCTACTAAGGAAAACTTCCCTATTCTATACATATATTCACCCAATATAGATATAAACATATTTAAACCCTCATACCAGTCCATAGCCACCTCAAACATTCTCAATTTAGCATTTTTGCATCCACATCACACTATTTCACAAAGCACATTAGGTGGGAGAACTACATATGGCTTGATCCTTCTTCAACATATTGGTATGTAGGCAATGTGCCCACATAAGGGGTGTGTATCACATGCTTAGTGCATATTACACATAATAAACCCCTTATTTTAAAGTGATTCATATCCTATTTATCAATCATGATGAAGGGTTAAGGTTTAAAGATTAAATCTTCTCTATAGAGAGATTCATCATCATTAAGCACTCAAGATTTCACAAGCAAGCTTAAATAATAATATAAAAAAGAACCCAAAAAACTCAAGTCTTTTTGATTAGTTTGGACAATAATAGTAGGAGTGGACAACAACACTAGACCTTGAAGTGTCCTATTGATTTGTGACACTATTCCAACCCTGCACAACCAATTTCAGACCTTGTCTCAGGATTCAGCCTATTTCAAACCAAGTCATTATTTCTAATTATTTATTACTATTTTTCAAAAGGTAAAAAGATAGATAAATTTTAAAAATTATGACTTTAATTATTACAATATAATTTACTAATTTATTAATCTAGACCTTTAACTAAAATAGGAATAAAAATCCATTATTCCTAAAAAAGTTAAATCATTCTTCATCACTTTATAGGGGTGTTTGGGGAAAATCAATATCATTTGTAGATATATTATCACCAAATTCAAAGTATTTGAAGGCCCTCTTTCTATGTTCAATTATTCTTAATAATTCAACAAGTGGCATGGTGACTTTTTGTTGACTCAACACTTGGGCTATATCACATATGCCAAACTAAGGATGATGAGTATTTGGTGGAAGGGAAACAACACCTTCATCTAGAATACAATCATTTAAGGTAAGAATTGGAGTAGGTTGGGATATATTTGAATCATTAACAATAGCCTCCAAAGGTGGATTATTTTTAGCATCATTTATACCCTTAGGGATACTAGACAATATAGGAACTATATTCTTGCTTGGAGCACCTCTAGGCTTAGAAAAATAGGAAATGGGTACTAGTTTTGAAGGTTTAGGGACTACTTTTGTTTTTTATCATCCTTATTAGCATCCCCTACCTTTATTTTTTGTATGGGTAGTGTCTTTAGGAGCAACAACCTACTATTTTCTTCTCAAGTGATACTCCTCTTGGGTAATTGTTGTATTGATTAACAGCTTCCTATCCTCAACTAATAAAATTCCCCCATCTTATTTCTTAATAATCATATAGCATAATAAATTGAAATCATGAATAGGAAATTTATATGCTTGTGACATATTAACATCATAATCCAATTAAATATTCATGACACTTACCTTCTTAATTGCACTCCAAAATTGATCAATAGTAGTAACACTCAATAATTTCATGGAGGCAATCATCTCACTTTAGGGGTTTGAAAATTGAACATAAAAATATAATCATCAGATGACATAGCCCCAATTTCATCCACCTCTTCATAAATTTATTTATTTGCATCATATGGTGGATGTGGAAGGAATCACTTGTCACACCAATTAATGTCAATGTCATAATCTATAACATTAACCTTGGCATTTAAAGGATCATGCACTATTTTAATTTATATTTGTTATTTTTTCATGTGAAGTCTTATTCCCTCTATAATTATATTTATGGTGTAAATTAGGCCTTCCTTATCCATGATTCTAATTTATATCCCTCTCTTGACTAGTAGACACATGAGGGATCCCCTTTTCATCTCTAGCCAACTTGTATGACATTTATTTGATAACAGAGGCCAAAGTTTTTATAGTCTCCTCAAGGTTGGTTTTATTTATGGACTCTATGTTTTCAATATTGACCAACTTCAAATCATCTCACTTATTCATAGGCATTTCCATATCCTTTATGTTATTCTCAATTTGGATGGCCATATTGAATGCCAACCGTAGGTTAGTGGGAGCCTTGTCCCTCAAGTAGTATACAACCTTCTTGTTAAAGGCATCACAATACTTTATCAATAATGTTATATCATTGGTCCTGATGTTTTTAGGTAGTTGTATCATAGTTTTATTTAACCTTCTATTGAATTCCTACACACACTCATTGGGGTTCTTCTTGATGTTTTCAAATTCAATCAAGGGAAACCTTGGATCAATCCTAGCACCATACTAAATTCTAAAAAAATTATGTTAGAGAGTTGTCAAGTTGATGTCATGTTAGGGTCATGGAGGTATCCTATTGAGTGGATAAAGAGCCTTGATAGTCTATGTGATAATGACAAAGTGTGTAATGTTTTTGTTCTTGTATGCTTGAAGGTGGTTTGGTTGATCTTCAATGTTGACATAGTTATAGATGTTTAGAGATGACTATGGTGATTTAAGGATGTGAAAAGGGTCCTATAAAATGTTATCTATGAGTTTATATCTTGTGTACATAGTTTAAATTCATCTGGTAGTCCATTATTTTCATCTAGACATTTTGGGTCTAGTAGCAAAAAATATAAGTAAGTAATTTGATGACATCACCATTACCACGTGGGAATGACTCAAGGGGAGTTGGTCATATGGTTGTGATCACTATACTCCCTAGTTATTTTAAGATAAATCTCAATTCTTGCATTAAATTATGATTAAATATATGAGGGTGAAAATTTGGACTCTTAGATAGATTTCATTATTTTCCCATATGTAGCCTAATTTGGACAATGGTTAGAAAGAGTTGAGTAAGCATGTTGATGAGGTTAGTACTCAAACATGTGGATGATTCAGAAGAAGGTGATCATATGGGTTTGTTAAATTTTGGACCTAGTTTATTTTTTCAAATTTATAGATCATGTAATGTAATTCTTTAAAATATATGCATATGAAAAGTTGGGCTCCCAAGTAGATTGACTGGTTTTCCCATAGTTAGCCAATTTTGCATTATGGCAAAAAGAGATAAGTGATAATTTTGATGGTGTTATATATTTCACATGTTAAGGTGTTAATATAATTTGATAATATGGGTTTGTTATGTTTTGAGCATAGATCATTTTTAATAAATTTTAGTTCATGCACTAAAGCATAAAAAAAGTTATAATTTCTCAAAGTTGGCTATGTGACAAAAGTTTTTGGAGGATTCACTTTAATGGAATTATATCTCACATGTGAAAGATTTTAAATATATGTTTTTTACATGGCTGGATTCTCACATGTGAGGAGATCATCTGGTCCAAACTTTTGATCATGTGAGTAAGCACAAAAGAAGTTATTGAGGTGAAAAAATGGATACTCATGTATATTGAAAGGGTCCCCATACGTAGTCATTTTAAGTGTTAAAGCTTAAGAAAGATTGATGGTACATGATTACTCCAAGGAATCAAGAGGTAGTGAGATGATGATAAATACATGATGTTTAATGACTAAGAAAAGGTATAACATAATGTTCCAATGATGAGCGGGCATTCATACAGTTGAAAAAATGAAGAACATAGATAATTAAAGTCCTATCTAATCCATAGAGATCGATGGATCATGTTGAGTCAAAGTTCTAAGATTGTATAAGATGAGGTCAATATAATATATGTTTAACATTTTGCTTTAGTGGAATATGCATTAAATCTTAGATAAGATTGATAGTGTGAGATTGATCTTGAGCTAAGAGTTCATGAGATTCAAGCTTAGTGTTTGAAGTTTAACTATGACTATTACCATTTTAATTTTTGAATTTTTGAAGGAAAGACTAGTGTCTAGTTTTTGGACCATAGCTTTCAATATAATTTAAATTTTCATTACATTAAAAATAAAAATGCTAGAGGAATATAAGGCACATCTAGAAATATGGATTTGAAGATCTATAAGTGTGTGCAGATAGAGTTATTGAGCTCCAAAGTTGATTGTGTTTCTATATATGTTCTACAAGTGACCTGAGAAAGATATTCAAGTTTATATAGTTGTTGTTTTGATGTTCCATGGTGAATTGGATCTTGGGGAGTGTTTTAGACTCTATGAGGATGCTCTACAAGTATTTTAAAGGAGTTATCAATCTATCTTGAGTATGGAAAATGCTTAAGAAGTTGATTGTATGTTTGGTAATGGTGTTGATGTGTGTAAGATCCTAATATAAGTTGATTGAGATTATGAATAGGTAAGTTAAAGTGACTATGGTCATTTGAGGATGTTCTAGGGTACATAAGGAGTGGACCTATGTGTTTTTAAGTGGTCCTTATTCTCAATTTGATCAAAGAAGTGTCAAAGAGCTAAATGGGTCTACATATGACCTAAAAGTGCCTTAGGTCTATTTTGAAAGGGGATTGTGCTTAAGTGTGACCCATATGAGATGCATTAAGGGTGAAGGAATATTTAATGGATGAATAAGAACTATTTTAAACTTGATTATTTATCTATATATATTGGAACCAAATATGTTGGGTTCTAGACTTTTCAAGTGATATAATTGTAAGCGAGAGACTTGGATTTGAGAGTTTTAAAGAGAGAATGAGAGTAGAGGAGAGTGAGAGTTCCTAGGTATTAGGTAGATAAGTAGATGATATTAAGGAATATGTACATGATTTTTAGTTCATGTTTTTTATGACAAAATAATTTTATTATAGTGTGTTATTATGCAAAGAGATATGATTATACATATGAGCAATGTTTGAGTGAAAAAGGTGAGAGGCTTGTTTGAGAAAGAGAGAGAGGTTGTGAAAGGGTCAGATAATCAAGAGGGACATCATCAAGTGTTTAATACATTAGTTATAAGGTTCAAGTTTTCTTTCCAAGGATGTTTTAAAATACTCAATCTTCCTTAGGGGTAGTTGCTCTTTGTGAAATAGGGTCTCACTAAAGACCTTTGATCATAAGGACTTGATCAAGGTTGTAGGTTAGAAGGACTTGATTGAAGGTTATTAATCAAAAGGACTTGATTAGTCTCTTTTTTGTGATCATATTATATGATATTAGTCTAAGTATTTATAGTATTGAGAGTGGGTTTTATTTCCCAATAGGGTTTCTCACATAGATTTTTTTATTATGTATGTGATCTTGTTTATGTTCATATGTTCACTACTATGAATGATTTTTATGCTTCATGAATGTTTGAATTGAATACTTAAGTAGTATCTAGGGTTTTTTATTTAATTGGATTATTTTCCACCACTAATTCACCCCCTCAATTTATTATACCTATAAAACATTTTGCATCTCTTCCCATGAATCTATGCATATAGGGGGAAGAGAATTAAACCACTCACAATCATCTTCTTCCAACATGTGCACAAAAAAATTAATGCACACATCCTCATGCTCAACCTCATAATCTTTAATGATATTATGAAAATCACTCAAGTGTTGATCACCACTCACTATATTATTCCCTGGAAACTTTGGGAGGCATTTCCTAACTTCATTAGGATAGCCTTAAATTTCATTGAAATCGATAGGCCTAAATCTAGGAACATGGAATGCAAGATGTTCATTATCATAAGGATCCATATTCCCCATTATTGGTTCAATGGGAGGTTCAAAAACAAATGGATAAGGGATATTAGAGGGTGAATTAGGTGTAATTATTGGATCAAACATGGGATGGGATTTAACTGGTTGGGAAGGAGCTAGATAATAAATGGGAATATATGTTTTATAATTGATAGGAGAGTTATGATAGTCCTCAATAATATGAGGGTCAACAAATATTTCAATATTTTTAGAACCTTGACAACCCTTATCAATTGATCTTTTCCCTTCAATAGGATTCCAAACTTGTCTCCCTATTCTTTGAAGAATACTTACGGGTGGAAAAAGTTTATTAGATGGATCACCTTTGAAAGATGATCTCAATCCTTCCATCTTTACAACAAGAAAATACTCAAATATAAAATTAAATAGAATAATATTCATAAGAGGCACTAATATTTCTTGAAACTAGGTGATAAAATATCATATTCACCATGAGAATCACAATTCTAGAATATAACTATTAACAAACTAACCATGATACATGCTAAAAACACACTTTGTTTAAGCTAATGATGAGATAAAAAGCAAATACATTGAAATTTTAGAATAATGTTCAAAAAGGAAAAGACACCTTCCAACATGAAATCTTAATATCTCTTTACAATAATTTAGTATAAATAAAAATTTTAAATATATTAAATCTTGGCACTTGCCTAGTAGAGTCATATGATGTTGATTGCTAAGATAGTTAGATTGTAACAAATAAAAAGTAGAGAACCTTCAAACTTAAAATAGTTATAGATCTCTACAAGAGTCTCCATCAACACAAGTGGCCATGAATTTAATTTAATCCCTAGTAATGGTGCCATATAAGTGTTAGTTCCTAGTTACACACCTCATGCACTTGGCCTTTGTACACTTGAAATAAAATAACAAACAATTATGAAAGAAACCTTAGTGTATCATTGTATCTAGGTAAGGGTTTGTCATCAAGAATGTACCAAATGCAAATATTGACTAAGATGCACCTACAAAGGCTATCGTCATTTCCCTGCTACTTTTAGATTTTATTAAACCAAGGTGAGAGGACCTATAGGGAAACTCACTTACATGGAGAGATTCTACAATTCAACCTCCATAGATATTTTTGGCATAAGGAATAAATATGCCTAGGGCATAACCAAGTTTTCACACTTCACCCATGAAGGGTTATCGCATAAAATGAAAAAATTCTCTAAGTCATATACAAGATAATAAATATAGATGAGAAAGAGACTAAAATATTCATTTAATATAATATTCAACAATAGGGGTCAAATAAAAGACTATAATGCTAGGATTAAAAGCACAAAAACATAGACACATTTCAAATATGCAATATCTTATGCATCTATAAGTCAAATAACACTTGTAATATATAAAGGGTATATTGTTTCTAGGGTAGGACATGGTAGGACATGATTATATGATTAAAAATAAGGAGGGTGGTGTTTTTGTCACTTCCAAATAGTAGGGTATATTTTCGTATTTCATGTTAATATTCCTTAGAAAATATGGAAAAAAACTTCAAGTCCAAGATAATGGTAAACATCAAATTATCCTTGAGAGACTATAACATATACTAAAACTAATCTTTCAAATTCTTTTCCTTGTCAACTCCATAAAAATGGGGTGCCTAAAAAATTTATTCAACAACCTATCCTAAAGTAACACAAAAAGAGTTTATAATCTAAATATATGCTCAAAATGACAACTAGTAGTGAGAATAAACCCAAATGTCTAATTAAAAATTCTTTCAAAACATTTCACTACACTTCATCAATAGGAAAAAATAAATATTCATAATCATTTTCATCAACTTGGATAGAAATATTACATGCATCAGTAATTCAAAAAGCTACCATGGGGACAATCATGGTGAGATTGTTATTTTGACAAGGGATACATAAAAATGCTTTAAATTATTGTAAATGAATATACAACTACAACCATCTTAACAAGGGAGACAAAATCTACACACAAAAATTGATCCGAAAAAAACTTCTATAGAACTTAGACTTAGATAAAATTGACACCTAAAACAATGATCAACATCCACAACCAACCAACCAACCAACCATTGAATAGAAGTTAAAACCTAATATTTATACATTTTTAAATAGGGAACTTTGAGTCACAACTTTCAAAATTTCAAAAAAAACTTTCAAATCTGCTAAGATACTTCCAGTTGAAAAATATTCCCTTGCCATGCCTAAAATCTTCATCCATTTATAAGAAAAATCATAACTATAACTACCTCTATAAGGAATGATGAATATTTAGAGTGCATCATTTGTTTTCATGATGAGAGATGCCTTTCACATGATCTATACGGGTAATATTCATAGTAGAGGGCCCAACAAACTTTGTTTCTATGTGGAACAACCTAAAGATGCCCTAGACCACTTGTCTGAACAATAAAAGATCTTGGATAGCCGCCCTTCCTCTCATACATGTTTTTTGGGCCCAAAATCAATTTAAGTATAGGATTTATGCCAACACATTAAATACTTGGGTGTAATGTGATCACTTATCATGATTATTGTTTTGTCATCTTATGGTGTTAACTGGTAGGTAGATAACTAACCCCTTTTTAGCTCAATCATCATTAGGAAGTGGGTGCATAGGAAAATTATGGATCATTAAAGGTAACATAATGGAGCTAAAAAAATGGTTACCTTCAATGTGAACTCATTAATCAAAGTTTTCCATTATTAAAGAACCTAAGAATCCAAAAGCATTATAAAAGCAAGTTGAGTTCAGTTAGTAATGAGAGGAGAGGATTGGAGTAGTGAATGCCTAAAAAAATGGTTTCAAACACTATGTTCGCTATTAGACTTGGAGTTAGTTTAGGATTCCATTATTGATCCCCATTATAACTCTCAAGATCACTTGTGAGCCTTTGGGACTTTGATATCTCAAGATGAGCATTTTCTTAATTCCTAATAATATACATGTATTGTTGTTAAACCTTTTTAATGATGAAATCTTTGTGAAATGGTAATGGATTGAATGTTTAAGTATATAATATGAATTTTGAGCTATTATGAGCCTCTAGCCTAACTCATCTATGGCATTCTTGTATCTCATGAGGACTTCCATGCTCGATATAGTAAGTTCTCTAAGTATGGGCAAGACCTTGTGCCTTATAATGATATGCATGCCTAAGTATAAACCTACACCTAAGTCCCTCAAATAGATACCTAGTGATCCCCTAAGTGCCTGAATGTTGTTAGGCCAAGGTTACCAAAGGCTTACACCCTTGAATGTACCACCATCACTACACTAACTAACCAAATTCCTTGAAGATTAGATTTGTACCATGAAACAACTAGCCCAAAAAAAATGACGGTCCCTTTTATGCTACACTTTGGGTGAGAACATAAGGCTTGCACCTTATGTGAAGTGATGTTAGCATAGTCAAGTGTCAAATATTGAGATCTGTGGTATTAGTCAAGGCATGTGCCCAAATAGAACTAGTTTAAATCTAACCTAAATAGTTAGATAAGTGCCTAACTAGGCCCATGACAAAAACACCTAATTTTATGTAATAATTTGGTTTTATTTTAAGAATTATAATTCTCCATTGTCATCAAGCTTGGAAAATAGAACTTGGGGCTAGACCATTTGTCCCATATAAACTCGATCAATGTAATAATGCTAATTAAGGATGATATGTTGGATGTACAACTGTACAAAATCTAGTGATCCCTTAAGTATTTAGTGGAGATAGCCTCCTTTATAACATTTGGATCTATTCCCCAAAGAATGATAACTGTAGAAAATAAACAACTTATTTTTCAACTCATAAGTAGGAACTTCAAAAACTAGGTTGAGATGAGGTTTTACACCAATGTGTCTTAGAGGATGAAATGGAATCCATCCTACATAAGGTGCATGAGGGGATAACAGGAGGCTATTGCATAAGAAATGCAATATTGCACAAGGTGTTATAGTCAAGCGTGTGGTGGCTAAGTCTATTTCAAGATGTGAAGCATTGTGTTAAGGCATGAGACATATGCCAATTTATAAGGAATCCCAACCACTGGGATGAGATGCCTCTCATCCCCATTCTTTCATAAACAAAACTAGATAAATGGGCCATTGACTTTGTTGTATCAATTACTCCCACATCATGGTACATAGACACAAGGTATATTCTAGTGGCCACTAATTATTTCACCAAGTGGGTCAAGGATGTGACAACCAAAAATACATAGCCACCATAGTTGTAAGGTTTATATGGGATAAAATCATAGTTAATTATGGGTGCCCACTCATCTTGACTAGTGATAGGGTCACACACTTAATTAATGAAACTATGGAGATCTTGCTAGAATAATGAATGTCATAACTAAGGCATTCAACAAGATATTGAGAACATGCCTCACAAATATATGTGCCATTGGTCAAAAATATTGGGATGATTGAGTGTCATCAATATTATGGGCATATCACACAACCTACAAGTGTTTGAATAAGGCTACACTATTCTAACTAGTGTTTAGCATAGAGGTAATCCTACCGATGGAGTTCTTGGTTCCATCATTAGGAATCACACACAATGGTTGGTTATATGACCAATATTTATTGAATTTAAGGGTGGAGGACTTAGAGTTCTTAGATGAGGTATGTGCCCAAACAAAGTGGAGCTAGAAGATTGAAAAGGCATACCAAAAGCTCTAGAATGATAATTATATAAAGCATAAAGTGATAATAGAAGGAGAATTCATTTTTCTCTATGACTATAAGTATATAAAACACCTAGGGAAGTTTTAGATAAGGTGGATGGGACCATATAACATCCATAACATCTTAGATATTGATATATGCAAGTTACACACATTATTAGGTGAAATGCTCCCTAGGCATTTCAACAATAACTAATTAAAGTTATATTAGTAATAAGGTGTCACTTTCACCATTAGACACAAATTTATTGGTCATGAGTTAGCTATATATAGAAACTAGAATAAAGTTTGGCACTAAATAAATGAGTTCCTTTTTTGTGTGTTATTTACAATTTTGATGTGGTAGGGAATAAATGATACTTTGAGACTACCATTAAAATGTCTCTGGTACATTCATGCTTAGTTATAATTAGTGAGTCAAGAAAAACTACTCTCTAAGTGCCTAAGTCCAAAAACCTAAGCTATGTGTGTGTGTGAAGTTTCTTAAAATCAGACACAAGGTGCACCATATCTTCGTGTGAAAGATTCAAGAAGCAAGGCATGTTTAGGCCTACATAAAGGCTAGTTTCATGCTTCCAAGCATAATTATAGTCAGGTGAATAAGGCAAGGCTATTTCCTAAGCACCTATGCTAGACACCTAAGTCTTGAGGCACATTAAACTCACCATAATTAGAGCAAAAGTGAACTAAGAGAGTCACACAAGATAGAGTGAAGATGCATAACATTATCATGATCAAGAGATCAGATAGGAATACCATGTTGGAAGGATATCATAAGGGATTTTTATGGGGTAGGAATGGCCAAGGCAACAAGATGAAATCACAATGAAATTAACCAAGATAGATAATCATACTTGAAATAGAGTCATAACTAGAAAAGGAAATGGGATCAAGAAGGTTGAATCACACACATGTGAGGCATTATGCCTAAGTTATGATGTTGAAGATGAAGGTCATGCCAAGTGAAAAAAACATAGGAAAAGATCATCAGGATAAGATATAATACACCTAAAGTAGGGTGGGAAGTGACCATTTGAACTATACATCACTTCATCAAAAATTCATTAGAAGAAGTTAATGTGGTGGTAGTGGAGGCATAAATATATGAATTAAATGCACAAATAATAGAATATGTTTTTAGATTTTATGAGGCATAGTGAATCGCAAGGATTTTAGGTACCATCACACCATTAATCAACCATAATTAATGTGGTAGATGATAATAGAGGTATAAATTAGTGAACAATTGACTACTTCTATTTATAAACCTTGTGCTAATTTAAATTTTGAATAGACAACTCTAGAGCTAGACCAAAGAAACCCTGCTACAGTGAGACCCTAAACACCCATAGATACTAAAAGTGAATGACTGTGTAGAAAAATGAATTGCATTCCTTATGAGATTGGTAGAGGAAAGAAAGGGTCAATAATTGGGAAATAACCATGTAACTAAAAATTAAAGTGACACTAAGGCTACCATTTATGGCACATGAAGCTCAAGAACTAAACATATAGTCATAGACCTCATGAATATGTGAAGTACCAACAAAGATTAAAAGCTTCAAAAAGATCAATAGACTATGATTTAACACCAACATATTTATAAGGGGTAAAAATTGTATGATCTCAAGCCTATAGCAAGTGTAAAAAGATGCCAAGAGATCACAACTAGTACTACAAGCCACCACTACAAAATAGTAGCACCACTAGTAGAAGGAGTGAGTGTCACCCAAATCAATCTAAAGTTATTGGAAAATATGTTCTATCAATACATGTAGTTATTTAAAGAGGTGTTGATGGGAGAAAACTAGGTATCATTCATGCACAACTACCACCTAAAAGAGTAACACCACTGAACCTCTAGTAATGTGAATGGACTAGCACAAGACTAGATGGTAGACATAGGGGGAAAGACTCCACAAGGCAAAACAATGTTTAATGTATCTATTCAATAAAAACTAATGATCACCAATGTGATGTAACTCTATGAGTCACTGAGTTTTATAAATCTAGAAGAACTTCTATAGTTCCTCCTCTCATGCATCCACAAGGATATGTTCTACTTTGCAGGGAGGTGCATGAGGCTATCTACAAACCTCATTGGTTGAATCAATAGACTCCCAAGATTTGGTGTAGAAATTTTATAGATGATGGTAGATGATTCTAAAGTTGAAAGGGTTAAGAAGCTCCTATGTTACTATAAATCAGGTTTTAAGTTCTTGATTAAGGACATCAACAATCCTAAGATGAGGGAAACTGCATGCCTAGTTAGTTCCAAACTATGCCCAAGCAGTCAGTTGGTAGATGTTAAAAAGACATACCTATGCATCACTTACCACATGGTGTAGGGGATAAAATTTAACATTTCCAATTTCAACACAAAATACATGATAAATAACATGATCGAATGTCAAATAGTGAAAGAGATATTTTAATAGGTTTTTATGTTGATTTGAATTATGATGGAGGAGATCAATGTGCCTGATGGTGATGAAGATAACCTATGGGTATTACTATTAAATTACTCCCTAATGTTGAAATACCAAAACCACACTTACCCCTACATTCACCCTAAAGTATAAATCCCAAGTAATGGGATGGTGCACCTAGTATATTGAAGCATTCAAAGAATAATGGTGCATCATGAAGAAACTCCCCTAGAGTCTATTTGGAATGGAAACTTTAACTATTATGAAACACTTCATCATCATTCAATTGGTCCTCATAAATGGGAATCACTTGGGTTAGATACAAATTCCTTATGCATTTTTAGCCAATTACTTTAGAGAGGTGATACAAAGGATCCCCAACATGCAGTAGGTGGATATCCCAATAAAGACTATGGATTTAGAAATACTTAGGTTGAGTCATCAATAAATTCACCTATGGAGAAAGGAAACCAAATATGAGGATGATTTGGATGCCACCAACATCTATCCCTTAAAATTAGAAGTCATCCTTAGTTACATATATAAGCTCTTCTATGAGATGAAGCCAAGGAAGAAGGGCATGCTCATAGACAAAGATGATGACCTCACCCTTTAGGTCAATGAAGAAGTAGATTTGGTCCTAGTGACACTAAGAAAATCCCCTCAAAAAAAGTAAGGAGAAACCTTTGAGGAAATAAAAGAGTGCCTTCACTTTAATATTACCTTTAAAGATGAAGCTAGCCCCTCTATGTTAAAGAAGAAGTGTGTGGTCTTCATGCCAGGAATTGCCTCACCCAATCTAAGGGAGGAGAAAAAGAAGGAGTCCAAGGGGCTAGTGGTGATGCACATAATAACCTTGGTAGATATAGAGGTGTAAGAGGTGTAAGAGGAAGTAGAAGCATAGTGGGTGCAAGAAGAAGAGGAAGAAGGAGGGATAAAAATATATATCATCCAAGAAGAAGAAATAGAGGAATATCTCAATATTTAAGAAATTCATGAGGCTCTCTAAGGTAGTAGTGATACCACACTTGGAGAAGTAGAACCATCAAATGCCCCAGCCATAGAACTTAGGATGTAGCCTTCCCAATCTAAGGAGAAGAGGCATCAATAGATACAAATGAGCCTTAGTAAGGACCATATAGAAGTAGTGCCTGAGTTGTATTAAAAAATAGAGGCCATGAATACCAAGGACATGATCTAGGTATAGATTGATAAAGCTGACTCTAAGGAGATAAGGGTCAAGGAGGAAAATATAGTCATGATCATGAAAAAGAGGAAGGTAAAGATAAAAAATTTAAAAAATGAGAAGGCTAAGAGATAAATATAAGAAAAAATGGTTAACATAAGCAAAGAACCCATAAAGGATAAAGTAGTAGAGGTGCCTATCACACCCACCAGCATAGTGGAAGAAGCTGCACCATAAGTGCACCCAAGTAATGAATGGGTGCTTAGAGATAAGGAAGGTGATACTGACACCTTAAAAAATAAAATAGAGAGCATAGTTGAAATATAATATAATTAGAAGGGAAAAGCTAGTGTTGAAGAGAATAAAGAAGTGGATAAAAGGGACAAGTCTAAGGAAAAACCCCTACTATAAAAATAAGAAACATCAAGAGAAATATCTAAAGAAGGTGCTAGCTTTAATGAAGAAGAGCCAGAGAAAATGTAGCTAGATATCAAAGAAGAGGAATTTTATTTGATCCTATGAGAGAAGGTGAAAAAGCGGTTCATAGATTAATATTATTACATGATGGAGTAAATGCCCCCTTGAACCACCATGACACTAACACACCAAAAGCTATCATTTACCTTTGATATTTATATGGATGAGCCTAAATTCAAGGTACCATAGAATGTGATCCTTAGTTTAGACCAAATAGAGGAAGGGAAAGACTCACTTCTTATCAACCCCTATGTAATGATTCTAGTAAGGTCAGCTAACACCCTCTTTCGAATAGATTTTGAGTTAGTGCATAAGAACATCATCAATGATGTTAGAGCCTCAAGATAGAATAATATCATGCTAGAGGAAGAGGAAAATAATAAGGCCATAATATTTAAGATACAACAATTGTCCAAGTGCATAGAGGAAGTTGATCCATCCCTCTTGGATGGAATCAACACTTCAATTTTTTTGAAGGTCGATAAGGTGTGTGTAATAGTAGAGTAGATGTTCCCAAGATTAAAGGTAAAATTAGATCCATAAGAAGAATAGGACCCTTATTCCATCATTAAAAAAATAGATTTCCATGAAACTCAAATAGGTGTAATACCTCTTCATGAAGCTTTAAGAGGGCACAAAAGTGATCGATGAAATCTTTTACAACTTCTCCACCTAGGCATCAGTCATTCATGCATGCCTCAAAACGAAAAAAGGGAGAAGGAAGAACTAATTTCATAGGCATAAACTATAATTAGGGCTGATTATGATTAGATAATGACACATTTCAATACTTTGAGTGCTCAAATCAAGACCTAGGAATAGGACCTATAAGAACTCTTCATTGCGCTATAAACAAAGGTCTATGAGCAAAGAAAGATCCTTAATAGATGCATAATAAAGGTGAAGGAAAGATTATAGGGATTTAAAAAAAAGTTGTATAAAACTAATGTGCTAACCCTCAACATCACCTCCATGTAAATAAACAATACCATAAAATAAATCAAGATCATAATCTAAGATTTTGAGGACTTCAGAGCAGAACTTCAAGAGCATGCACCTAAGTTTTGAGGATGGACTAAAATTTTTGTATGGGTTAATGTTGGGACCCAAATATGTCTAAGTATATTACCCATTCCAACACAATAGATACCTATGTGTGAGGCAATTACTTATCATAATTGTTGTTTTTTCATCTTGTGGTACCAACTAGTAGGCAACTAACTAACCCCATTCTAGATCAATCATCATTGGGAAGCAGGTGTATAGGATAATGATGGATCATTAAAGGTACCATAATAGATATATGAAAAGGAGTAACTATATCACTAGATCAACAATTTAAGTACTCCATTCTTTAAGAACCTAAGGTGCCCCAAAGCACTATAAAATCAAGCTAAGTATAGTTAGCAAGGAGAGGAGAAGATTAGAGTAGAGAAGCCCTGGTAGATTGGCACCATGCACTATGTTCTATTTTAGAACTAGAGTTGGTTTATACCACCATAATTTATTCCCATTATAATTACTAAATCTCACTTGTGATCCTACAGGCATTTGATAGCTCAAGATGAGCATTTGTTGAGCTCCTAGTAATATAGATGTATTGTTGTTAAACTTTGTTAATAATGAAAGATTTATGCAATGTTAATGGATTGAATGATTAAATATATATTATGTATGTTGATATCTTATAAGAATCTAACAAAACTTGTTTATGGCATTATTATAGCTCATGAGGAATTTCATGCCTGGTATTAGAAATAATCTAAGTATGGGTAAGACTGTGTGCCATGCAATGATACCCATGCCTAAGTGCAAACCTATGCCTAAGTCCCTTAACTAGATACCTAGTGACCCCCCCAATCACCTAAATGTTATTAATCCAATGTTACCAAATTATTTCAACCTTATGTAAACCACCATATCTACACTAACTAAAGTCCGTAAATAATAGATTTGTGCCATGGCATAACTAGCCTGACATAGACCCTAATCCCTTCTCTATTGTACTTCAAGTGAGAACATAAGGATTGTGCCTTATGTGAAGTGATGATATCATAGTTTAGTGTCAAAAATTAAACACCATATTATTATTCAAGGTGTGTACCCCCATTATAACTAGTTTAAATATAACCTAGACAGCTAGATAAGCACTTGACTAGGCCCATGACCAAAACACCTACTTTTTTACAACACTACCATGGAGTAACCTAGTTTTACCATGATTCCCTAGGAATATCTTAGATCCATGGATTCTTGAGATATATTACTTATAGAGGCCCACCTTGGACTTACAAACCTACAATATCTTTTTATGGAGGAGTTTTGGCAAACACAATAATGAAAAATGCAAAAAACTTAGGCCATCTTCAACTTTTCAGCGTTTGGTTCCAACTTATTTTTCACATTTTTCATTTTGTATATTCACATTTTTCACATTTGGACTTTTAGGAATTCCCTCATATATTTTTTAATGCAAAAAATGCATTATTTTCACCCTCAAGGTTACCATGCCTCATTTTCAAATTTACCAAGTCAACTTGCTACCAGTGGTGAAAACTCAACCAATTACCTTGTATATGGTCCTTCAATATGATGTATATGCCTATATGGCATCACCATGTCAAATTTTATTACTAATATATTGGATTTACACTAGCCTCAACATTGCTTATTTCCATATGTAGTTAAATTTCTTGTTCATACATAGAGCACTTCATTGGCTACCACATTGGATTTAATTGGGCAATCACAAGAATTAAAACTGAATAGGCCACCTTATTAGCTCTAATTTAGGTACCTGTCACTTTATTATTAGTTTTAATCCCTTTGAGTAATCTATCTTAGATCACACTATTATATTTTCTTACCCAAGAAAATACATGTCATTGATCTTAATCCAAAGGATCGAACACCATCAGTTGTTTATAGGTCTTGTATCAAAATTGTGTGACTTGGTAGCTCCATAGGCTCTCTGCATTTTATTCTATCAGTCCTGTTAAGCTAATACACTCTTACCAAGTGGTGGTCTTATTTTAATTCTATTCTTTATTGAAAAGTCTTAACTTAATACACACCATAGATCAGATTGTGTACACTTGAATGCTTATTTTCAATCTTTGGGAACATGCTTGATGTTTATCCTATAACTATGTATTGAATTTTAAACTATGCACTTGCACCATTAGATATTTTTTCATAATAAAATGTGCATCATTATATTGCAATCTATGATATTGAACATGATTTTGTTCCTTGTAAATAGTCTCTATTACTTTGAGCACCACCACACCACATGATGGCACCTTATACTTCTTAACCTTTTGACCTATTCTACTTACCATTAGATATTTGATAGGATTCCCATGATGGTGAAACTTATCACCATCTCACTCATTCTTGGGATTTATTTTAAACTTTGGCCTTCTATGTACCATCGATCAAGATCCGTACACTTTTTCTGCATACCATTGATCATTGAGAACTTACTCAAATTTTAACCATGATCTGCGAGCTCAACACCTATGAAATCTATGTAAATTTATTCAAATCTTTTGGTAATTGGGAATTATATTTTCAACATTTATATTTTATAGTAACTTGGTCTTCAAAATAATTATTTTAGACTTTTTATCCATGGCATTCCTATTGTTGACTTTTCTTTATTCTCAACACTTCTACTTTGGGCTTTTCTTCAATACTTTTATTTCATGGTAATTTAGTTGAGATAATTATCTCAGACATTTTGTCCACAAGAATTTCCCCAAGGCTTTAATCTTTTTTTGACTTCTCATTATTGGGAAAATTGTTACAGACCTTTTATTTAGAACTTTTTATCTAAAGCATTTGATCCTTACATTTTTTCCAAAGAAATGCAATTCTCTTAGACTTTTTATGTGGGAAAAATGCCCAAAGGAAATTGACCTTAAATTTTTTTTATGGATAAAATGTTTGAGGGAATTCCTTTGGGATTTTTTTACAAACATTTATCCCAAAATAAATTGGACTTTACACTTTTGCCAAAGGAATTGGACTTCATCATTTTTTCTAAAGGAACTAGACTTTTGTCAGTTTTTTTTGCCATTGGGATGAAGACTTAGGAATTTATACTCAACTCAAGTTAGACTTAGGAATTTATACTTGATAAAGACCTGATTAATTTAGTGTAATTTTTGGCATTAACAGTCAAAAATTAAGAGTCTCTACCCATCATCAAAGTTACCAAAATTGGAAGTAATTAACCCATCATCAGTTAGGGAAACTCTAATTTTTTATAAAATGCCAAATTTACTACTAGAGTGAAAAATCCAAAAATGACCCACTATATTTCTTCATAAATATATAAAAACCTAGAAATAATTTTTTATTTGGAGAGCTGGCAGTACAAATTTTCACAAAATCCAAGAAATGCCTTCAAACCCTCTAAAAATGTTTAAAATTAACTATCATGAAACTTGTCATTTTTAATGTTAATCCTATGATTTTGGTACCTTATGAATCTAATGGTGTGATCCTTTTTCCATGAAGATATACCATATGAAAGATGGCTATCAAGAGACACCTTTTACCTTATTCATTTTATAAATACAGATTAGTGAAGGACCTCAGAATATGAGAAAAATATGAGAGAGGGTGAATCTTCAATGTGACAAGTTAATAAATGGTATATCTATGGAATGCAAGATGAAACTCAAAATTTCACAACAAGATCTTTTGCATTCATCTACAAAAAACTAGGCTCTGATACCATGTCATATTATGATACAATAAGTGATAGAGGTTAGAGTAAAATCAAAGTGTAAATCTATATAATATGCAAAAAATAATTATCTAGAAGATATACCTATTATCAGAGTGAAATAAAACATGAAAATGAAGAAGCAAGTCCTTAATAATCAAGAAATTCAATTATTAGTATTAATAGTATCAATAAAAATAACTTTAGGAAAGGTACATATGCATGTGGAAGATAGATATCAAATTTTAGTCATATAAAATGTCATTTAGATAAATGAGTGTCACTTGAGACCACCCTATCCTTATCTTATCCCTATACCTATCTTAAGGCCTCTTTTGATCATTTTCTAATTTCTATGCACATCTAGCTCTTACCCAAATATACCAAGGGATGTATTGATCCATCATCTAGGCATCCTTGATCATTTTTTACACATGTCATCCAATTGAAAAATAGTGTGGCCCCATTAGTCTATATCACCATGCACTATTGGAAAATGGGGAAGTGTTATTGACCCTTAGATTATTTTCCCCCTAAATGATATCTTTTCCCTCCTCGAGGAATCTTAGGATCAACATAGACTCATTTCATGTCTTGACAAGAATAAAAACACTATATAAATATCACTCTCATTAATTTATCCACTAGATGGTCATTCTATTGAACAATCTCAGAAGTAGTTATGCAATTTAAGTTTATAGATCCCTATATACCCCTATTTATATATGCATCCATCTACAACAACCTAGATCTCAGTTTTAATCAAGTTTCAGATCTTAATTCATAATAAAATCCTTTAAATTTTCATTCATGTCATATTAGAATCAATCTCACCTCAAATAACACATAAATTAGGATGGCTACATTAGGATTGATCCCATTTTGAGGTATTGGTATGTGGACAACACTCAACACATGGGGTGTTGAGGTCACACTCAACCTAGCTTACTAACACCACTCTTCTTCGACTTGTTTTCTTCAAACTATATAAATCATAGAGGATTAGGTTTTCATAGTGAAATCAATGAAATAAAATAGCATATGATGATACAAGTCTCAATCATGTAAGTACATTCTTCTTAAAATAGAGTGAAGTTCTACCCAAAATTTCATTGCTTCACATACATAGGGTCGTTAGTGCAAGATAAAAGGTTAATAGTGTAATACACTATTAGAAAATAGGGTTGTGATATTGTCTAAAGTGGGTTCTAAAACATGTTCTCTTCTAACAACACTCTACCCTACTCCTACATCTATTCCCTACCTACCACTTGTCTAACTCAATCATATTTCTAGCTAAGTACACCTTTCAAATTCATTGTTATTTAAAAAATATTTTAATAAATAAATTAATGTAAAAATTAGTGGCTATTGATACTATATTATTTTATTCCCTAATTTATTACTCATCTCTTCATCAGCCTTAGTGTTACATTCCGTAATCCTATAAAATATAAATCATTTGGTAAAACTTACTTTGAATAGTTCCCTAAACTTTAGCCCTAGATGATACTAGGGTTTGTATACTTATTTTGATTATTTCCATTTGTTGTGTTAGGCTTCTCTCATTTCATATATTTTGTTTAAAAGGAACTCTTTCATTATTTTTACTTTATATCAATTTAAAAATTTATATCTCTTCTTTTAAGAAGAAGTGCTAGGCTTAGTGGTAATCCTATTGAGGACTAGTTATAACTCCTCTAATTAATCCTTCAAATCTTTATTGTGTGGAATTTAATGATAATACATTATAACATGAGTAATACAATCTAGATCATAATGATACACAATAGGAGACTCGAGACACACTCCACCCCCATGCAAATAATATTATAAT
>JARHVA010002936.1:50000-110000 GCA_037957365.1 Torreya grandis
TTTAATGATTTTGAAATGTGCCCTTATGATTGTGTATTCTTCTTGATGATGTATGTAAACATTTGAACATGCACTTTCATGTGGCTCTAAGAAAACTTGTGTGATCTTTTATGTATGCCAATTTTTAAACATGTCCTTTTATGTGTTCCTTTTCTCAAAGTTAGTGGCATGTTCCATTGTCCCTTATATTTTGGACCCTTGGCCTACTTTTTGTTCCTCATGTGTTTATATATATATGATTTCATGTATGCATCATGGCCATGACACTTATCTCTTGTTATTTTCACATCTAGTTTGTGATGCCATGAAGGACCTTACACATCTCCCATTCCTTCTTAGGTGAATTGATGGACATCATGCCCCATCCCCCTAATTAGTTTAATAATATTATATTCATACTAGTTGTTCATATACATGCTTACATTATTATATATATATATCTTGAAATTCTTGTGAATGCTAGATATAACATACATTTTACATTACCAACTTATGCTCAATATATTTTACATTTTGATGTCTTGTATACACATTATATTGGCTTATCACATAGATATCATATATAGTCAAACACAGATGATACATAGATTTTATTTTTAGGATAGTTATTACAGAGGTTTAAAAAATCCCCTCAAATGAGGGGGCATTCAATGGGCTTATCATAGAGATTAGGGTATCCTAGTCACTCAAAACACATTTTTTAGCATGAAAACCCAAATTATAGAGATTAGACTCAGGAAAATATAGTGAAATATAGTCACAAATAAATCTTAGATTTTCCTAGAAGTAAAACTTTTATAAAATACCATAGTACACTACTAGGATCATATTATGATATAGTCTGCCCACTGTGTTATTTTTTAGTAACCTCAAAAATAGAAAATTATGGAATTATCAAAAAGGTATAGTAGATATAGCTTAGATTTGCAAAGTACTAGTCATTTATTATCATATATGCTTAGTTAATAATTAATTTTTACATATAATTACATAAATTTTATCAAATTAGGGGCATCATACACAACATGATCACTCCTATTTCATTTTTAGATATGCATAGACATAGATTACTATGACTCAGTCTAGAATCTATATGCATAGATATCAAAATTAGGACCATGTATGTGGCACATTATTATCATATGCTAATTTTTACATGAATTATTTCCAATGGAATGATAAGCCCATGCCATTCTCTACATTGTATAACCCAAACACCATATGTACTAGTTTTACATAATAATTACACCAGATTAATGCCTTATATTGTCTATAAGTGGCCTAAATCCACTTTACATTATTGGGTTCCCCAATGGCCACTAAACCATTTTAAATTTCAAAATTCCCAAGTGGCCCAAAGCCATATTTTATACATTCATAACACCACATAGTTTTAATTTCATCATATCATACTACACATGGGTAGGTAATGATGGAATCATGTTCTGCTTGAGTTCTTGAGCCACCCACATAAGAGGGTTTTGTTTTTCACTCTAGTATATTCATTACCATGAGATTCCCATGGGATTATAAATTCCTTAAAAGGGGGAAGGTGGAGATAACTATGGACTTCCATGCTCTTATTTATGACTGATCTAGGATCATCCCAAGGCATGAATATGGGTATTGGACTTAAAAAATGTAGTTTTCATGAATAATCTCAAAGAGATGTGTTATCACCACCAGAATTTCAATACAATTTACTTTACATAGGTTAAATATGCTTATGAATATTTGAGTATTGGGATTATTCTTTATAAACACAATGGGAAAAGGGTATTTCAATTCAACTAAACAAACACAAAAGAGAGGAAAGGGTAAGTTAGAGAAGGGAAGCCTCCAAGTTTAAAAATGAACTCAATGCATTGGTTATTAAATGAAGTAACTTTTCCATAGTTATACCACTATAGATTGAGTTTCACTAGAGTTTTACAAGAACATACAATGGGGAGAGTCTGATGGAACCAAGATTATGTATTCAATGTGAGTTATTATCAACAATGATTAATAGATATTTATTTTCAAAAACACACAAATTACATAAAATAATTTGTAACTATGCACACAAATTTTTAGTACTACTAAAGGGGAAATGAAAAAATTCATGCAAAGATGATAATAGTTAAGAAAATCATAACCATGACATACATAGAGAAATAGAGTTTTAATCCAATCAACCTAGAATTGATAATCTTTTAAACATGGAAATGAAATAAAATTAAAACAAAAAAGAAGCCCTCTTATAAGAAACAAAGATTATGTTCACTAAAAGAGTAAAATGATGTTAGAATAATCAATCTTGGTTGATTTTATAGTCTAGAGTGATGAAGGAAATGCAAGTCAAATCTTGGAAATAATCTAAAAAAATTTTTGAGTAATTTTAGTTGAACCTATAATAAAATATATCTCTTCCTTAAATAGATAAGTATTAAGGCTCACCTCCAAAAAGCATGAGGATCCCATCCCGAACCATGATGGACACTCATTATAGTTATAATTGTATTTCAAAATTTTAACCAAAACAAACCATACAAACCCAAAATATACCTATTGGGGACCACTTATTGACACAAGAAAAAACTTAGAGATACCAACTCCTAACTACTTCAACTAGGCATTACTAGCTTCCAACATAACTACCACGAGGTCAAAATCCTTGTACATCTTGGCCAAGCTCATTAGGAGATACCTAAATATCACCTTAGCCTAAGCTTCTAGTCTTTAGAAGATTTGGAAAGTTGATTCCTATTGGCCAAATTTTTTCTACATAACAAAATCTATTTAATTTAGACTAAGAAGCTGAGTAAGGTCTTGATTGAAGAGTGATGCAATGCCACAAAGAGAAGATAGATTATAGGATAAGGTCACTTGTAATTTTTAATCTTTTTAAAAACTTTAAGAAAGCTTAAAGTGTAAATTTGGTGATCTTAGACAACCAAACCATCATGGTACACCTTGTAAGAATGAATGGGTAAATCTAGTTTCACATTTAATAAATGCACTTGGGCAGCCTCTTAGGTCAAAATATTACACAAACATGATTTTATTCATACCTTGAACACTTTTAAATTTTTTTTATCTTGATGAGATTAATATATCAAGATATAACCCTTTAAAGTTAGACTTGTAGAGAGACATTTGTAGGGACATCAAGTTAAACCTATGGCAAATAACCATTTGAAATCAAATATTTCAAGGTTAAATGTGAAGATAAAAAGTGTCAAGATCATAAGATATCAATTCGATATCCAATACTGAGTGGTGATCTAATGATTTAGTGGGTCTAGAATATCTAATGACATGCATTTGATCATGCATCAAAGATCAACAGTGAGTATCAAGTCAAAAATTTAGCATAAATACATTAATGACAAGTGTTAAGACCTTGGGTAACTAAATAGATGTCTAATGATATGCATCAATTTAAAAGGCCAATAGGACCAATTAGGATAATATATCATGTTTCATCATACTAAATTAGATGGATGGTCAGCAAAGGCCAAAGAGTCAAATGATCCTGAGGATGAATGAGTTCCTGCCAAGTGTCAAAACCATGGAAACTATCATATAAATTGATGGTATGCATTCAAGACATGAAAAGGAAGTTTAATGGTGTGTAGGATAAGAAAGTTAGATCAAATCTGAGACCACCACAAGGCACAAATGTAAAAGTAGATGGAGCTGATAATAAGAGCCTAAGAAGGGATGTGTAGCTGATAAATGACACATTTATAGAAACCTAGATCAAGATCAAGGGATAATATCAAAAGTTAAAGTCAAATATAGTCAAATTCAAACCAAATAAAATGTTTTAAAGAAAGGATATGGAGTTAGACATATTAGCTTTTATGGGTTCATCACTAGAGCTAGCAACATGATCATGATTTTTTTCTCCACTCTTGAATGCTAAAAATAAACCACTAGGGAGCAATCCACTCTAGAACAAGATCATAATAGATTGATCCATTTGTTGTAACTAATTTGATATCAAAATTTAGATTTCAAATGATAATATATCACCATTATAATCATAAGGAACATCAATATAGGATAGAAATAGATTGAAAGGGACTGATATAGTTGTTGTGGCCATTTTATAGTAGTCTTAGACATTATGAAATTTGTAATTGAATAAACACTAGATGGTTATAAATCTTAGTGATTATGTTCCCTTATCCATCCTTCTATGCATGATCCATGTATCTCTCATACAATTCTACTATAAATATAGGTTTTTAAGACTTGAAAAGGATCCTTCTCTTTGGCATGACTAGACTCTACCAAGGTTTGTACTATAACACCTATATGATGTAATAACAGATTGAATTCCTCCATTTTCAAGATGAATTGAAGTTTTCCTCATGAATTCATTAATGTGGTTAAGTGAATTTATGTTTTCCTTTCCTTTGTATAAGTTTTCTCACCTTCATTAAGTGTTTTGGTAGTTCCCATAGGTCATTCTAAGTGGATATCTAGTCTATTTGGTAGTTTGGAAGTGGATAACTACCTTCCCATGATAGGTTGATAGCTAGTCAATGCCTTATTATGAAATACTTATGTGGAAGCTGATCAAAGAGTGAATGAAACTATCTTATATAATAAATAATGTGTGTTATAGTGTGTCATATATAATTATAAGGATAAAAACATTTGGTGTATCACCTACTTTTTATATGTTTTCATAGATTATTGTTAATCTCTCTCCCTTTTTCCTAGTAAGAAGCTAGTTTAGGTTTAAACATAGGTGATAGACACAAAAGGAAGCTAACATTCTCTAGAGGTCTGACCTAATATTAGGTGACCCATAACTTAGGTTCATTCCCATGTTGGAATAGGTTTGTGCAAGAGGACCTGAACAATCCTTTTGCTTAGTTAGGGTACAACCTAAGATGCTAATAGTTCTAGCATGCCTTGTGAGACTAGGTCTCCTAGAGGAAATAAAATTTGGAGATAAGGAGAAGAATATACAATATAAAAGGAGATCCATCATCATTAGGAGCTAAATATATTTAAATTTACATAGTTCATAACACCATCTAGACAACATTCTCATGCCAAATGTTGTTACAAGGTCAGCTAGTAAAGTTATTCCCCTTAAATTCATTAAGATACCTTCTATTTCATATAAGAGAACAAGATTTAATGAGACAATACCTTATCCCAAAAAGTAATTTTCATCCCCTAGTCATTGTATTGTTTTAATTAGTGTAATTCCACCTACTCAAATGGCCATCAAAAATCAATTATTTATTCCATTCAATAGAGGTTATCCATTAAACATGGCATAATATAATGCTATTCTTATGTCTACTCTTAAAATCATCCCATTATTTTCTAGAGAAAATAAAACAACTACTATAGAGAAAATGTAGGATGTTTTCAACCTTTGTTTAGTGCATAATATTGTTCAAGATAATGTGGCCATTAGACTACTTGATGCTTCTTGTTGTCACTTGAACTTTCACTATATGGAGGCTTGATCATCACCCCATGTTGATATAAGATAAATCAAGATTTAAAAAACCTACAAAACACCTTTATGGACATCTTAACAAATTTGGAAAACCATGACCAAAGTTGAAGAGCATATGGGAGCTAACTGAGTATGGGAAACATAGTAATTTGAGCATTAACTTGCCATTTTATGGTTTAAAAACTAGTTTTAACACTAGAAAATGTATATTAAAGGATTAAAACATCTTTAACAATGTCATATGCCTCCACCAATGTGATAAAACTCTTTCAAAGCACCTGAAGTAGATGGAAGTGAGGGAAAACTAGTTTGGAGCACCTATAAGCCTAGAAGATGCTTTCTTAGACATTTTATGATTCCAACACAATAATAAGCATGGTAATGTATTTAAAATAATCTATAAACAACTAAAACACATAAACCCATTAGACCAAATCAATAAAAATTGAGACAAGCTCAAACAATGACCCCATCATGGTTGAAAGCCCATAAAAAGCTACCTAGAGTGTTAGCCATTATTCATAAAGGAGGAAGAAAAAAATCCAAATGTATTGTTATTTATTTTAATTAAATTCATATTACTATCCAATTGTATAATCACTACTCCCAATTCTACCTGTATGGTCCACACCAAGTGATTGAAGTTGGCCTTTCTTTGTTTGCCAAGGGAAAATAGAGGAAAAGAATTTGAAAATGGATTTTTTTTCATTATACTTTAAAAAAAAAAATTAAAAGAGTTTATGGATGTAAATAGTCACTCCACCCACGTTTTTAGTTGAATATTAGATCATCCATTTCGTATAAGTCCCAAAAGGGCTTTAAAACAAGGAGAAACTCCCATTTTATGAACATAAATAACTCTTGGAGGACATATAAATATCATTGACATTATTATGACCTATTACATGTTTAAACTCACCTTGGTGACAAATTTTCCCTCTTAGAAGTCTAGACAAGTCAATTAATAGGCTAGAAAGTAGCCAAAAGACCCCTTTTTGCACATGAGACATAACAAATGACCAATTTATGAATTTTAATAACTTTTAAACATGATAAATAACATTTTAGGACAATTTTACATAAAATTATACTTTTACCACGTTTTACCAAGTCTTTACCATGTTTGACTTTGGTTGACTAGGCCATTTCAAGGAAGATGGGCTTCAATAAAGACTAGGGGAAGGATAAGTGAGATAATATACCAAAATTACACCCTCTAAAACACATGTAAATTTTTTTTTAAAATTTTAAAATGGTATGGGTTTACCTAATTTTACTATAAGTCAAATTTGGTCAATAATTTGTTAACTTCTAAGGGTAACATTCTTGCCTATGTCAAGGACTAGTAGCCTTATCCTATCTATTAGGTAAAAGAGTCAGAATACACTTGGAAATATTAGAACCAGACCTTTAATTGACCAAAAATATATATAATCTTACCTAAAAACACATAAAGTGAAATAATGACACATAAAATACCTAACAACACATAAAGCAAGGACACACTTGTGTTACTAAGCACTTGGGGAAAACAAGACACAACTGAAAGTAAACAAATATGTACACATCTTGATCTTACTTCCCTTCCTAGATCAAAATGGAATTACCTTATATCTCCTTCCTCACTAGATGATTGAGGATGATAATCATTATTCCTCTTGAATGGGGTGTTAGATGACTCATGCTTTCTTTTATCTCCTTGATTTGACATGTCATTGAATGGAGTCATCTCAAACAAGTCTCCAAAGTAGATAAAGTATTTTTGGACTCCAAATAATGTTTCATACTTATATCCCCTTGTCTCCTCATGACTAATTTGCATATTCATGCATGAGAGAGATTATTTCAAGATTATATCTCCTTGAAAGATGTCATAACCTCTTCAAACGCTTCAAGGTGTATTGTGTCATGATCATTTTGAAGTGTTTATTTCTCACATTCTTCATTGAAGTTAGTGGAGGAAATTTCATAGGTGGGGATATAACCAAACTTCACATCATCTCCAAAAGTATCAATATCATCATATATTATTCCATTATGATATAGGCTCTCTTCATGATGTTGATCCTCAACACATACATGTTCTCCAACATCTTGGACTTGTTTGTCTAGGAGCTTAGTCTTCTTAACTTCCTCATACCCTTGGAACATTTGCATATAAATATGCCACATGTCCTCCTTTTGAGACACATCTTCTTACTTGTCATGGCTAGTCTGCTCCAAAGGATTTGTGGGTTCTTCAAGGGCTTCAACTTCATTACATATGCTCTCAAATTTCTACCATGGATCATCATCCTTTGACTAGTCTACATCATGAAAAGGAGAAACAAAAGAGACCATTTCCTCTTCTTTTTTGGAGTCCAAGATAAGTTTCAAGGCATCTTTTCCAACACAAGGATGATCTTCTTACTTATATTCACAACCTAACCTCTCCTCACTAGCTTCATCCCTTATTCATCATTAATCCAATCTGATATTTTAATCTCATCCTCCCTCTTAGTTATTTTAACATTAGGCACTTAAAAAATAGGAAGCTTGGCCAAAGGGGATTCCTAAGTAGCAATGCAATTCTCAACATTGGGAGGGCAACCTTGATCAGTTAGAAGGGATGGAAAGATGGGTTCAATGGCTTCTTTTGTAGGGGTGGGAGGGAGTTGAATGGTTTCAAATTTATCTTGCCTAACAACTTCTCCACCTAATCATGATTTATTCTTTTCTTCATATGATGCCACCACCTCTTTCCATCTTGGGAAGGTAAGATCAAGGATTTTTTCATGGTGTTGAAGGGATAATGAAGCGGTTAATGATATGTTTATAAAACTTTGAATTTCCTTGGGATTGGCACCTTGATTTCAAGCTAGAGAAGTAGGCTTAGAGAGTTCACCTTTAGCTACCTTAATAGATTTTCTCAACATTTGATTAGCTAATTCAATCTCTCTTTCAAGGTGAGATTCAAAACTCAATCTTTCTTCTTCACAATATCCTCCAAGTAGGTTAACCTACTCCACCATGATGTCTTCCATATTTTAGCTAGTCTCTTTGATGGAATTCCAAGAAGAGAAAATTTGGGGAGTTGATGAAAGATTTTGGGTATTTTGGGGCTAATAAGATTGATTTTATTCATGATTTCTCAACCTTTCTTCTAGATGGAAGATCAAGCCACAAATATCAAGCATCTCATTAGAAAGACATGGCCAACTAGATTTATCTATAGCTATCTAATTCATTTTGATTTGTTCCAAAGCATTACTTATACTCCTAATACAAACACTATGGATGACTTGGCCATAACCATATCCAGTGTCAAGGTTTAACATGTAGTCTTGATAACCAATGAGAGTTTTTTTGAAAATAGCAATGGAATGGCTTAGAGAGGAGCTAGGTGGGCTAGATGGAGTAAAAACTTGATAAGGTTGGCCATAAAAAGCATATTCTTGATGAGGATCATAACAAGATTGGCCAAAAACTTTCTCATAATTTATGGGAAGGGGAAAAGAAGGATATGTTTCTCCAACTTGTGTTAAGACAAGCTCAAAATCATAATTCTCCATGAATTAATCACAAAAGAGCATGAAATAAGAAAATAATTTTCAATAGGTAGACATGTACTACTCAACTAGTAGATATGTACTTGGATTCTCCATTGGTGCTTAGTTAATTTCCTCCAAAGGCTGATATACTGAGGAGAACACCAAAACTCCTCAATCTCTTGGAACAAGAGTCCCATCGGGCATGCCATAAACTGTTGTGACTTGAAATTGCACTATATGGAGGCTTGATCATCACCCCATGTTGATATAGGATACATCAATATTTCAAAACCTAAAAAACACCTTTATGGAAATCTCAAAAACTTACACAAACCATGACCAAAGCTGAAGAGCAAATGGGAGCTAACTGAGTATGGGAAACATAGTAATTTGAGCATTGGCATGCCATTTTATGGTTTGAAAACTAGTTTTAACACCTGTAAATGTATTTTAAAGTATTTAGACATTTATAATAATGTCCTATTCATCCACCCAATGTGATAAAAATATGCCCCTGAAGCAGCTACAAGTGAGGGAAAACTAGTTTGGAGCACCTACAAGCCTAAAAGAGACTTTTTTAGACATTTGATCTTTACAACATAATAATAATCATGGTAATGTATTTAAAATCATGTATAAACACTTGAAACACATAAATCCATTAGAATAAATCAAGAAAACTAAGAAAGGCTCAAACAGTGACCCCCTCATGGTTGCAAGCCCATAAAAAGTTGCTTGGAGTGTTATCCATTATTCCTAAAGGAGGAATCACCAAATATAAAGTTATTTTTATTTTTTTTAATTACATTAAAATTAATATCCACCTATAGTGGCACTCCTCCCAATTCTACTTGTACGGTCCACACCACGTGCTTGAAGTTGACCTTTTTTTGCTTGCCAAGGGAAAATGGAGGAAACAAAGTTGAAAATGGACTTTTTTGCATTCTCATTGAAAAAAAGCATGTAAAAGAGAGTGGAGAGGTTAATATTCACTCCACCCACGTTTTTAGTTGAATATTAGATCATTCATTCTGTACAAGTATCCAAAAGGGCCAAAAAACAAGGAAAAACTCCCATTTTATAAATGTAACTAACTCCTAGCTGACATATAACTATCCCTAACATTATTCTGACATCTTCCACATTTAAATTCACCTTGGTGATAAATTTTCCCTCTTTGAAGTATGTACAAGTCAATTAATAGGCTAGAAAGTGGCCAAAAGACCCCTTTTTGCACATAAGACATAACAATGACTTTATGACTTGTAAACACATTGAAACATGCTAAAGACCATATTAGGACAATTTGACAAAAAATAATCCTTTGACCAAGTTTAACCAAAGCTTGAACATGTTTGAATTTGGTTGAGTAGGCCATTTTAAGGAAGATGATCTTCAATAAAGATTAGGGGAAGGATTGTGAGATAATAGACCAACATGACACCCTATAGGATACATTGAAACCTTTTTTAAAAAGTTTAAAATAGTATGGGTTGACCTCATTTGATTACAAGTCAAATTTTGTCAACACTTCCTTCAAAGGAAAATCTCTACAATGGTATAGAAATCTCCCATTAAATTCCATAGCTACATGGGATGAATTAGTTATAGCCTTAGTCAGTAACATTTAAGACAAGTCTAATCACCTATCTTTAATTCAATAACTGACTAACATAAAGAGAAATCCTCATGAGTTCATGTTTACTTTCAAGCTTAGATTCCAAAAGATATGGACTAGAATACCTATAGTGATTAGACCATCCCTTGAATATGCCTTATCGTATTATTTAAGATCCCTTAATTATGATATTAGTGTGGTGATACAATCTATGGGTGGTAATACCTTCTTATATGCTTATGAGATTGTAATAAGATCAAAAAATAGTTTGATACAGGCTGGTAATCTTGATCCAAGTCTTCTAATCTCTATATTCCTAGAGTTTCAATCTATTCCAGCCCCTCAAGTTCTTCAATTTCCATCATTATCCCCTATTTCACCTCCTCAAGCTCATGTTGCATCCCCTTCTAGTCAAGATAATGAGCTTCATGAGCTAAAAGGTTTGCTTCTATCTTTTGGAAATGAAATAGTACAACTCAAGAGGAAATAGTACTAAGATAATAGGCCTTATTAATAACAAAATTAGGCTACTCATCATCCCTTTAGAGATTAAAGGCCTCCTTATCATGGATTTAGGGAAAATAGACCACCCTACCAGGCATAAGGAGCCATAGTCATAGCTAATCCATATGTATCTCTTGACCCTAATTTACCATTAAGTTTAAAATCTATTGTTCTTACACCACCTCAAAACAAATTGATTCATGAATCAATTTGTCATCTTATCCTAATCTCAATGATGTTTAGAACCAAGCCTTGGTATCATAGAGAATTATTATGCCAAAAATGACATAGGAAGAGTTTTCTCTTCAAGGAGGTCAGTACTAGGAGACAATCTTGGTTTCCCATGGAGAAGATCAATAATTATAAGGGCATCTTGATGCCATTAATGTAAACTAACAAATAGATGATTATGTTGTTTTCAATCATGGTGGTGAGACTAATAGTTCAAGTGGTTAGGTTGTAGATGTAACTAGAGCCAAAATAAGATCCATTAATGAGGCTCAATATGTGAATAATTCTTTAATAAATCCTAATGTTTTTTCCAAAGGTATAAAATATCAAATTTTTTCCCCTTCAACATAGAAAAATCAAAATGTAGAGGTTGGGAGGGTCCCTCAAATACCTCTAGTTTGTGAAAAACTAGTGGTTCAAAAGATGTAGCCAAAGGTTTGTGGAGAGTCATTTAATATAGTTGATCAAATGAAGAAACTCAATTTGAACATTATTATGTGGTATTCCTTTTCTATTATAATATAAAATGATATACTCATCTAAGATCTTTTAGCTCTCAAACTATCTCTAGAACTAGTTGAGAAATAAGGAGTTGTCCTAACTAATTTAGACTAGATAATGAAGATCAAGTACAATAGGTATATAAAATGGAAAAAGGGGACAAAGCTAAGGAAAATTGAAGTAAAACTTCTCCCTTCTACCTCTTTTTGATAGTTGGTGACTATTTAGTTCATAATTGTATGGTGGATAATGGAGCCAATAACATTGTCATACCTAAGCAAATTATATACAAGCTTGGTCTTGTCTATGAACCAAATACTAATGGAGTATTTCAACTATATGGGTCACTAACAAAGATATTAGGTATCATCAAGGATATAAATTTTACACTACATGCTTTCCCCAATGTTACCATTCAACAAGATGTGGTTTTGGTGGACTTACATCCCTATTTTGTCATGTATCTCTCAATGGACTTTACCTCAAATATTGGAGAATATTTATTAGCTATTTGGACATTTTTGATATTAAGTACCAAATATGGTACCAAGGTATCCATACATTTTGAACCTATTTCATGATTCCATTTAGAACCATATATGCCAAGTTTTGTGAACACTAATTGCCTCATCTCAAATGAGGTGATAGAATATAGTGGAGAGAAACTAGAATCACCTTTAGATGGGATTCTAGATCTATTCCTTGATGATGGGGCCTATATATAACATGTATATTATCCTTGTAAGATAATTTAAGAATAAGGACTTGGTATTTATTTCTTGTATGAGAAAGATGCACTAATTCCAACCTTATCTAGTGATGATCTTTGGCAATTATACTTTGATGGGTTAAGTAATAAGCATGGTACTAGGGCTGGAATGATGTTGATTTATACATATAATAAAAGGTACTTCTCATATATTTAGTTTAAATTTGGTTTTTCAAACAATGCTACAAAATATGAGGCACTAGTTCATGGTTTACAATGGGCCAGGAAGATGAAAGTCAACACCTTACAAGTCTTTGGTGATAGTGAAATTGTAGTTCAGCAAGTGAGAGATCTTAATGTATGAAAAAACCCATTGATTAAATCTTATAATAATAGGGTATGGGACTTAAAGAGTTTTAGGCCTTCAATATTTAGGTAGTACCAAGAGATGAGAATAAACATGTAGATAGGTTGGTTACCATTGGGGCACAATTTAGTATCCCAACTAATGTAAGAAATGAAAAGGTTTAGTCACACATTAAGGTGAAACTTCCACAAAGGAATAACACTATGATAATGTGGAATTTTAACTTGGTAAGAACCTAAAGTTGGGTAAGGTTTACACTTATTTAGAAAAGGAACCTTTTATTGAGTTATGTGCAAGTTTTTTTGACGTATTTGCATGGTAATACAGTGATCTCAAGGGATTTCACCCAAGTCTATCTCAACAAACCATTGAGCTATAAGATGAAAATAATTTAGTAAGATAAATACAAATTCCTATTAATCCTAAGCTCAAGCCTTCAATTAGAGATGAGCTTCATAAGCTCATTAAGTCAACTATTATATTTCTAATCAAGCACTCAACTTAGGTGGCAAACCTTGTTCTAGTGTGGAAAAATAATAGTGAAATAAACTGTGTTAACTTTCATGACTTGAACAAATCTTCCCTTAAATACCACTATATATTGACATCTATGGAATAGATTTTCTAGTTGGTTGCAGGTTCATAAATATTCTCCTTGTTGGATGGCTATAATAATTACAACTATATTTTGGTCAAGGAAGAAGACCTATTCAAGAGAACCTTCACCACAAAATGGGGGATATTTGCATATAAAAATATACCCTTTGGTCTATCATCTGGAGCAATTTTTCAAAGAGCCATGTATATGTCATTCCAGGGCCTTCTTAAAAAATTTGTGCTGGTCTATTTAGATGATATAAAAATATTTTCAAGTAATGTAAGTGAGTAAATATTTCACCTTGAGAAAGTGTTTGAAAGGTGTAGATAATTTGGTTTATCCCTAAATCCCAAAAAGTGTGTCTTTTTAGTTCATGAAGGTAAGATTATTGGACATATAACTTCAAAGCATGGTTTAAGAATAGATCTTGAAAGAATAGCTTCAATTCTTACACTTTCCTTTTCCAAGCACAAAAGAGCTTTGCAATTTTTCTTGGGAGAAATCAATTTTATCATAAGATACATGTCATATTTTTCCACTTTAGCTAAGCCACTTAAAACCATGCTAAAGAAGAATTAAAACTTCATTCAGTCTAAGGAAGGAGTAAGTATTTTTGAGGAAATTAATAAATCCATGGTTAGTTTTCCTACACTCATGAACCCATATTCCTCAAAGGACTTCATTTTTTACACCTATGCTAACATTGACACCATTTAGGCATTCTTATGTAGCATAAGCATGAGGCCTTAGAGCAGCCAGTAACCTTATTTAGCCAAGGATTGGAATAATATAAAACAAGGTAATCATTTATTGAAAAGCATGTAGTTTAAGTCATAAGGTCTTTCAATAAATTTATATACTTTTCTAACAAAAATTTACATCTAATGCTTGCCCATCCAAGTATCAAGGAGTTTTTCTTGAACAAAGACATAAATGAGAAAAGAGCTAGTTGGATAACAAAGTTAATGGATTATGATGTGGAGATCAAGGTCAAAAAGCTAGTGAGAGGCAAGGGAATTTATGAACATCTATCTTAGGACTTAAAAGAGGCCAATGAGGTGGTTGTGGTGTCAACTGATGAAGAAATTATAAATGATCATACCTCACCTTCTAGATGGTATCATTATTTGGTAAGATATCTCCAAGATGGTATTTACCCATCTCACCTAACTCCTTTAAGAATAAGATATTTTAGATTGCAATCAATTGCATTTCTTTTTGTTTATTGTGTTTTTTTCAATAAAGATATCAATGGCATGTTGTTAAGATGAATTGAGAAACATCAAAAGGAAAGGATACTTGAAGATTTCTATGATGGACATGATGGTGGGAGATATTCTAAAAAAAAAATAGCCCTCAAGATCATGAGAGGTGGGTATTATTAGCCAAGTTTATTTTGTGATTGTCATGTATGGGCTAGGAAATGTAGACAATATATTAGGTTTTTAGTGAAGGTGAAACTTGTAGCCTTACCTCTTCAACCAATTTTAGTGGATCAACCTTTTGTCTAATGGGGATTGGACTTTATTGGTCTTATTAACCCCCATTCAAGCTTAGGTCATAAATGGATACTAACTTCCATGGATTACTTCACCATATGGACAAAAGTAGTGGCATTAAAGGAAGCAAATGAGATCAATGTTATAAATTTATATGATGATATAATTACTAGGTTTGGAGTTCCTTCAACTATTATTTCTAACAATTTTATGGACTTTTTAGGGATTAGGATTAGTTTATGGGTTGTTCAAGATGGGGTTTATCATATCACTTCATCAAACTACTATCTGTAAGGAAATGGTCTTGTTGAGTCCACTAATAAAAAACTATTGAAAATCATAAGAATAACAATTAAAGATAATAATAGGTCATGGCATCTCAAATTAAATTTAACTCTATGGGCTGATATGATCACCTACAAGAGGTCAACAACCAACTCTCCCTACATGCTAGTATATGGTAAAGAAGCAAGAATGCCCATTTATTTTGAATTTATTTCCCTATATCTAATTCACCAACTTGAGTTATTAGAGAATGAACCTATACAGATCAAATATGTTGTGTTTATGGAGTTAGAAGAGACAAGGCATAAGTCCATACTAGCCATGGAAATCCATCAAGTAAAAGTGAAGAGAGCCTTTCACAAAGGATAATCTTCATGAAGTTTCAAAGGATATTTGGTCCTCAAGTGGGATGAGGATAGATCTAAACCAAGAAGGCATACAAAGTTTGAATCTCTTTGGATTGATCCATACACAATATCCAGCTACAAATCCCATAATGCCTTCCAACTTGTAAGGATGGATGGTGAGGATCTTCCTATCCCAGCTAATGGGATACACTTGAAATATTGATACTAAATGTTGAGTTCCTTATACATAGTTAGTTTCTTTGGCTTTCCTCCAAGTGTTGACCTAGCACATTAGTTTGTTTTCTTTTGCTTTTTTATCTTCCCTATTTTATTTATTTCCTTACCTATTTTGGTTTAATTCATTATCTTTAGAATTTAAAAGTTTTATTGTAGTCATGGATCAGATTCATCATTATTGGTGAGTCCAAGAGTCATGTGAATGGGCCAAGTTATCAAGCATATTGAGCATGATCCCTAATTGACTCACTAAAAATTTTAGCCAAATTTAGCCTACATACCAAAATTTATCTAATCCACTTCCAAACTCAGTCACTAAAGATGTTGGCCAAATTTGGCCTACATACCAAAATTTGTCTAATCCAAACTAAGAAGTTGAGTAAGGTCCTAATTGAAGAGTAATCCAATGCCATAAAGAGTATATAGATTCCAAGAGAAGGTCACTTGTCATTTTCAAGACTTTATAACACTTTAAACAAGCTTAAAGTGTGTGTTTAGTGATCTTAGACAACCAAACCGTCATGGTATGTCTTTCAAGAATAAACATGTCAATCTAGTTTCACATTTAAAAAATAAACTTGGGGAGCCTCTTAGGAAAAATTATTACATAGTCATGATATTATTCATACCTTGAATATTATCTACAAATTTGGTATCTTGATGAGCTTGCTATCTCAAGATATAAGCATTTAAAGTTAGAATTGCAAAGTGAGACATTTATGGGGACATCAAGTTAAAGATATGGAAAATAGACATTTGAATTAAAATGTTTCAAGGTTGAATAAAAAGCTAACAAGTGTTAAGATCATGTGAGATCAAGTAAAAATCTAATGTTGAGTGGAAATCTAATGAGTTAGTGGGTCCTAAAGATCTAACTATATGTATTTGATCATGCATCAGAGAATAACAATGAACATCAAGTCAAAAAGTTAGCATAAATGCATTGATGAAAAGTATTAAGATCTCAAGTACCTTGATATAGATCTAATAATACACATTGAATAATAAGGCCAATGGGAACAAATATATCAATGTAGTACATTCCATTATACTAAAGTAGATTGATGCTAAGTAAAGGTTAAAGAGTCAAAGTATCCCAAAGATGAATGAGTTCCTACCAAGTGTCACAACCATGAAAAATGTTAGATAAATCAATAATATGCATTTGATCCATATAATTCAAGATTAATAGTGCATAGGACAAGGATATTAGATCAAATTTGAGGCCACCATATAGCACAAGTATGGAAGCAAATGTAATTGATAGTAGGATCTTGGGAAGGGATGCATAGCTAAAAAATGACACATTTTTAGAAACCCAAATTAAGATCAAGCACTAATATCACAAGTCAAAGCCAAATATAGTTGAATTTGAACTAGATCAAATGTTTCAAAGAAAATCCATAGAGGTGGACACATTGGTTTTGATAGGTTCATCACCAAATCTAGCAGCATGATCATGACCCTTTTCTCCACTCTTTCATGTTAAAAATGAACTAGCAGGGAACAATCCATGCTAGAAAAAGATCACAATAGATGAATCTAGTTGTTTTAATGACTTTGATGCTAGAATTCAGATTTAAAATAACTTTATCCCACTATTGTAACTATAAGGAGCATCAATGTAGGCCACAAATAGATTGAAATGAATTGATATAGTTTTTGTGGCCATTTTCTAGAAGTAGTCTTAGATATTATGATCTTTTATAACTAAATAAATGCTAGATAGTTGCAGATCTTAATCATTATTCTCCCTTATCCATCCTTATATGTATGATACCCATATATTTCATCCCATTCTGCTATAAATATAGGCTTCTAAGCTATGAAAAGGTTCCCTCTTTTTAGCATGACTAGACTCTACCAAGATTTGTACTGTAACACCTATTTGATGTAATAAAAGATTTAATTCCTTTATTTATAAGATAAATTAAATTGTGCCTAATGAATTCATTAATGTGGTTAAGTGAATGTATGTTTTCCTTACCTTTGTCTGAGTTTTATCACCTTCATGTAGTGTTTTAGTAGTTCCCATAGGTCATTCTAAGTGCATATATAGTCTTTTGGTTAGTTTGGAAGTGGACAACTACCCTCCCATACTAGGTTGATAGTTAGTCAATGCCTTATTATGAAATAGTTATGTGGAATATAATAAAATATTGAATTAAGTGATATTATAAAATCTTTAATGTGTCTTATAGTGTGTCTTGTGTAAGTATAAGGATCAAAACATTTGGTGCATCACCTCCTTTTTATATGCTTTCATAGATTATTGGTAATTTCTCTCCCATTTTTCTAACAAGAAGTTAGTTTAGGTTTAAGCATAGGTGATAAATGCAAAAGTAATTCAGCCTTATCTAAAGGTCTGACCCAAGATTAAGTGACCCATATCCTAGGTTCAGTCCCATGTTGGACTAGGTTTGAGTAAGAGGACCTGAACAATCTCTTTGTTCAGCTAGGGTGCAACCTAAGATGACAACACTTCCATTTATTCTTAGAATCTAGTGACCTAGTTGATGCTCTTCTTGGATTAATTTGATAGATCCAATACCACCTAGACCCCTTCCTAGTTTTACTTGGTTATTTTTTCCCTTAAAACATGGTCAAATTAACCCAGGTGGACTCTAAACTCCCCTTGGTCTATCAAGGTACCATTTGGGTGGAATAACATAGATATATTGACCTCTTTGAAGTAGGTCAATATATTTTTCTTTCCTTCTTCCGAGGATCATATTGTAGTGTGGTAAAAATATAACCACTCCTCCATTACAACTCTCATGTTCTTAACATATGTTTGGTACAACCTCAAGTCCGAGGCTAGCATTAGTTTGAGCTCTGGGAACATTCCCTTGTTGACCACCACCTTAATCTTCCCACACTTCCCATAAATATTTTTGATACTCCCCATATATGCCTAATTCCATTATATAATTAAGTCAGTCTCAACCCAATTATCCACTACTTTATCAAGGATTGATAAAATTAATAGGAGGGCATCGTTGACCCACCTAATTAGCCTGAATGGGAATGTGCTTTTCACTTGAGATTCAATATTTTAGACTTGAATTTTCATGTCCTTGAGGATATTATCATAAATTTCATTAGTAGATTTAACTATGGATAGTGGGTCCTATGCCATATTTTATTTTTTAGTGGAATTCCTCACCTTGGTGATGGAAACATATATTGAAGGGTTTTACATATCACTAGTTCCCCATTTGGACAAATATCTAGTGAATATTTTTTTCATTCTTTTGAAGGCTTAGTTAAAACTCCACTATATATATAGGTCACCCTAAATATCCATCTATGGCACTTGTAACCTAGGGACCATCCCTCAAGTTATGGGGGGTTAAGGAGGTGTGGCTAAAATGGTGGTGAAGGGTAAAGGATGAGGCAAAGGGGAGATGGAGAAAGTGGAAGAAGTGAAAGAGGAAATGAGTGGAGGTAAAAGGGGCATGGGAGTGAAAGGAGGGAGATCAAAATGGGAAGCCCATGGGAAATTTTTTTACCACCATTATTATTGAGTGAGGTTCACTTGAGGTAGAATTTCCCTTAGGAATAGGTCATGAAATAATATGGAAGAGATGTGTTGGTGGAAGGAAAGGATTATGGGGCATTGGATAAGGGAGAGAGGGGGTTGAGGAGATAATTGTAAAGCTTATGCTACTAGGTTTAGAGGAGATGTTGAGGCCTTCAAATGAGGTGGAGTTAGATTAGAAGGCCTTTAGGCTAGACCTAAAGTATGCATCACCTTATATTTCTTATTTATCCTCTTTCATAGGTTAGATTTGGGTGCTATGGTGGGTGGTCTAGTCATGATGACAAGATATATAGGGGATGATGATAGAGGAATTGGAGCCATATAGGGGAGTGTTATGCTCTTGAATGTTATATTCATTCTTGTTTTTAAAGGCATACCCAAGGGTGGAACCATGAGGACTATAGGTTGTGATATGAGAGGATTAAAATGGAATAAAGAAATAAATACACTCAAAAGGACCATGACCAAATGTACTTAAGTGAAATATATACGGGGAACAATGGGAAATGGAGAGGGTAGAGCCAAACTAGTGAATGCCATAATTAGGAGTTGGGATGAGGTAGGAGTGAGGAATGGAAGGGAAACATGAGGAAACAAAGGAATTAATGGGGTAACATGAATGGGTGCCTCATTTTGACCTCAATTTTAGTCTATTGGCCACATCAAATCTTATGGGATTTAGTGTCTATGGTTGAATAGGTTATGTTTGGTCTACTTGGCATCGTGTAGTCTAGGGTTAGCTTTTTCATAGCCTTATTACTAGAACTATTAGAGGAGGTGGAGGTAGAGTGTGAAGAGAAACTAGAGGAGGTGGAGGATGAGATGAAACACGAGGAGTAGGATCTGCTATAATAAGTGGAGATAGAGTTGGAGCTTGAGCTTGAGAGGGAGAAGGTGGTAGGATGCCCTGTAGGATCCTTTAAGAGATGGATGGAGTTGTTGGAATTAGGTCTTTCATAGAATGAGTAGGAGTATAAAGGGGCATAGAGGGGCTTAATGGAGCCTTATTACTTTCTTATTCTTCTTGGCCATTGTCCATGAACAATACTTCCTAGTCATCAGTGGTGTTTAAATAAATACCATCATCATATTTAGCCTAATGGATGTAGTTGATGTTGATTTACGCTGAGTATTGTTACAAATGGGCTTTAATCAACATTTTAAGGTCCCACTACTAAACCTTGAAATTTTAAAGTGAAAAGGAATCTCACTTAGCCACCATCTTTTATATCAAGGGGAATGTCTTTTATACATGGTACTGTATTGTGATTGGGAGCAACAAGCATTCCCTATGTTGATGTTATACACAAAACTTGAAGATGCCATCCACTAGTTGATAATAAACCTCATATTATGATAAAAATTAAAGGACATAATATGGAAAGTGAAGGGGGTCTTTGAGAAATCATGTGATCTATGTCACTGTGTCATCCTTGTATAGATAGTAGTCCCTGATGGTTGTGATAGAGTCATATATTGACTTTAAGAATTGGGGCATTAGAGATTTATTGAATACCTAATACACCACTAGGTAAAAGTTCTCATAGATGTCTTAGATGTGTTGGTGGAACTAGTATCCATACATCTTATAAAATACCACATGGATTGTTAGGCCATTGAAAACTCATAAAAAAGGTTGGAGGATTGAATGAGACCATCCCAAAAATTAAATCTAACAAGTAGTTCATCATGTATAAGTCACCTTTGGATCAATCATCTACAATAGCATTAACCAACTAAAATTTTATCAATCCTACCATGTTTAATATGCTTGATCTTGTAAAGATCATATGTAGGAGAGGTACCCACAACTCATTGACATGTTGACAATCTAGGTCCTTGAATATCCCATTTAGTAGGATCATGCCTACTTAGACCTCCTCCTAAAAGGTTATAACTATGTAAAAATTGAATTTTTCCTTATTAACCCACTTGGATTCAAGGTTCTCAACCCAATCATGGAAGACATCATAGATCTAGTAGGTGCTCATCCAGATTGACATTTTCACTACATTGTAAGAGAAAGAGATGTTTGGGAGGGAGTAATATGCCTTGAAGGCATTCCCAGATATATTAACAATATGGTGCTAAGAGGTGGGTGAGAAAACCCAATCATTGACCATATCTGTCATGTGGATGGCCTTGTGTAGGATATTGACTAATAGGTTTACATATGGAAATGCCTCTAGTTTAGATATAGCTCTATGGAGTTCACACTTATTATAGGACCTAAGGGTATCCTCATACTCAGCCTATTGGTCATATATATCAGTAGAATCCTTTGTACCTACTCAATTACCTTGAATATATCATTATAGTGCTTTTTCTTAGTTAGTATAGTGGGGAAGGTAATATCCTAGTACTCAAGATTGGCCTTTGTGTTTGAGGAGGTAACATCCATTAGAGTAGGACAAAAGGTTAATTAGGAAGCTTTGAGCATAGGCAACATAGGATATAGGGGCTCTATGGAATTTTGAAATCAAGGAGTTAGATATCTCTTAAAAGTCATTAAGGGTAAATGATGAAGAGATTCCCTCAAGATTTATATGCATATGTGTGTATCCTCATGTATTAATGGCATTTGACAGATCACTTACTATGAATTTGAATTTGAGTTGGTGGATGGATTTTCTCCCTTTATTTTTAAATTTAGAATTAAATTCAAATCCCATGATCCTCCACTTTAGTTGGATATAGTAAAGGCAATGGTATGTTTTCAAATCTATCCAATCATGACTAAGTTCCCATTCTATTAATTCCTAGTGTGTTGTATGTATGTGGTCACATCACTTAAAGGATTCTTAAATAACTCCTTCATTTTACATGTGTCATCTACTCATTTGTTTTTTCATTAATAGTTGGCCCCTAATAATGACTCTATACCCCATATCACTCCCTTAGGTTAGGTGATGTGTTAATTAGGGACATGTGTCATGTTTTAATAGGTTTATGAGTCACATCCATACTTTGTTCTATGATTCCTAGTGCCTTAAGTTATAACTAGTTCGTATATATACTAGGTGATGTGGTACATTCCCATTTGGCTAGGCTTTCCTAGGCTCTGACATCTCTAACAAGTCTATGGGACTATCTACTCTAACTCATGGTGATGTGCCACCTTCCCCTTTAGTTAGGATATCTTAAGATCTAACATCTCTAATAGGTCTAGGGTACTAACCACTCTGACTCATGATGACATGGTACCTTCCCATTTAGTTAGGATCTCTTAGGCTCTGTCATATATAATAGGTATAGGGGGCTATCTTCTTTGACTCATGGTGATTTGGTTCCTTCCCATTTGGTCAAGCTCTCTCGAGCTATGACAACTCTAATAAGTATTAGGGTTGGCCACTCTAACTCATGGTGATGTGGTTCCTTTCATTTTCCTAAGCTCTTTTGAGCTTTAAAATATTTTAAAAACTAAAGGATTATCTAATTTGACTCATATTGACATGGTGATTTCCCATTTATCTAGGCTCTTTCAAACTCTAACATATTTGATAGGTCTTGGGTATTTTTCTCTTTGACTCATGGAGATGTGGTACCTTCCTATTTGGCCAACATCTTCCAAGCTCTGACATCTTTGATAAGTCTAAGGGACTAATTTCATTGACTCATGGTGATGTGGTGCCTTCCCATTTAGTGTGGCTCTCCTAGTATTTGACATCTTTGACATGTTTGGGAGATTAAATGCTCTAATTCATGGCAATGTGGTAAATTCATATTTAGTTGGGCTCTATAAAATTCATAGAAATAACCAAGTAAGGAACATAAAAGAATATGATGCATTAAAACTTCCTTGTCAAATACAAAGATATCATTTTTCCATGGAGGGTACTGAGTTCATTTATCCAAGAATGGAACTAGACTCTAGGAGATTCAAGTGAAAACCAACCTCCAATGTCAGTGTTGTGATTTATAAAAAGGACAAATACTCCTTAGTTTTAAAGAGAAATAAAATAGGCTTATTACTACTTCATGAAATCAAGGTGATGAATCTTCTAAAGGTTTGAGTAGGCATCATTAATGGGAACAAATGAAATGACCCGAAATCTCTAGTTCATGATATTTTTAGAAGTGTCCCCCATTTCAAAAAAGGGGCATGTTGGACACAATAAGTTGGATAAGTCATCACTCCAAGCTAAGTTATTCATATATTATGATCTATCAAATATGGGTGGGAAATTATGGATTAAAGTCCAGATTAAGTAATTTATCAACCCATAATGGGGATTAGACAAGCCATTATCCCAATATAAACTATTCACCATTTGATTACTATCTACATACACAAACAATATTTCACTAGGTTTTTACATTGGTTCACATACCCATTGAGGTGTATTCATTCCTTTCCTATCTCTCACATCTCTTTACTTAGTTTTGTCTTTGCTTTTAATATTTTTAAAGTAAGTAATGATTCATATATGTTTCATTTTTAAGACACGTAATAGATCATGATTTGTACACTCAAACCCATAATCATGATCTTTACCTCATAGGTGAGTTTAGGTAAATTTATATTTCCTTTATCCTATTCATTTTGCTTTGTTGCATTTATATGAAAAGGGGGGATTTAGTGACAAAAAATGTCATTAAATGCAATGATTTTCACTTGATATCACCCTATCCTTACCTTAGCCATAGACCTATCTTAGGGCCTTTTTTGATCCTTTTATAGTTTCTATATGTATTTAGACCTTGTATATATATACCAAGAGCCACATTGATCCATCACCTAGGCATCCTTGATCCTTTTTCACACATGTCATTCAACTATACAATAATGTCACCCCATTAGTCTATAGCATAGTGCACTATTAGCAAAGGGGGTAGTGTTATTGACCCTTAGCTTATTTGGCCCCTAAAATATATTTTTCTACTCCCAAAATCATCTTAGGGTCTATCTAGACTCATTTCATGTCTCGATAAGTGTCAAAACACTATATAAAGATCACTCTCATTCATTTATCCCCTAGTGGTAATTACCATGAACAAACTCATAAATAGTTGTGTAAATTATGGTTATTGATCCCTATTTACCCTTATTTATGCATACATCCATCTAAAATAGCCTAGATCTTAGTTTTACTCAAGTTTCCAAATTCAATTCAAACTCAAATAATTTAAATTAACATTCATACTTAGGAATACTAGCACTTATATTGGGAGAACTATATCAGGTTCGATCCATTTTAAAGGTATTAGTATGTAGGAAATGCTTATGACATGGGGTGTTGAGGTCACACCCAACCTACCCTACTAATTCCAATCTTCTTCCACTTTTGTTCATAAAAACCCTAACAAGTATTGAGGATTACGGTTTCATAGTGAAATTAGTCAAAGCATAGAATAGAAGATGATGCATGTCTTAGTCTTATAAGCACAAGTTTCTCAGAATAGAGTGAAGGTACACCAAAAATTATCATTGCTTTACCTACATATGGTCATTAGTGCAGTGTGCTAGCAAAGATGGTCATGCTATTATTTCAAGAGGGTTTTAACACTTGTTCTCTACTTAAAAAACTCTTCCTTATCTTGCATTACTTCCATAGATTCCACTTGTTTGTCTCAATGATATTTTCTAGATAAGTACACTTTTTCTAATTCATTTCTATTTATACAATATTCAAATAAATTAATTAGTGTACAAATTAGTGGTTATTGATACTATAGTATTTTACTCACTAATTTATTACTCAACTCTTTATCAACCTTAGGGTTACATTCCATAATCCTAAATAAGAGAAATCATATATAGGTGTAAAATATACATGACCACACATCCTAATGAATGTGGTATTATCATCCCCAATGACTTAAAATAATACCTAAACAAGTTAATTAACATGTGCAGTGAAAAATTAATTAAATGGAATAAAAACCTACACTAATAAAAATGAGACAAATGAAATGAACATAAATAAAATATACATACCTCCACTTGCTTAGTTGGACAAAAATAATTTATGTATCATGTAAAATTAGTATGAATATGATGATTGTAGGCTAAAAATATTAAAATGCAAATGTTAATGTGTAATTGGTCATATAAACCTAAAATAATAAATGATATATGGTGTGATAATGGTATGGAAACAACTATAGTATGTTAGGCACATAAAATTACTATTTTAAAATGATAAATCTATAATTCAACTACATGGGTAAGCCTAAAATATAAAAATTATATAATTTATATAAAAAACATTTTTAGTACCATAATTATTTTATAACACTAGGATTATGATTATTTTTTGGGTTTTTCAAATAGACCTATGGAATCAAAATATGCTAAAAAAATGGAATATTAAAAACAAAGTTTGAAATGTTCACTTTTTTAATTTTTAATATGAATATTGAAAGAATAAATATATTTGAACTCTTTCCATTATGAATTTTTTAGAGTTATACCTGACCATTTTTAATGCAAAGAGAGAAAGTGGATAGATTATGGAGAGGAAAATTTTATGGAGGACACAAGGTAACTAATACCATAACTATTGAGGTTAAAAATGTGACTAAGTTTTAAGAAGGATGTATAGGCTAAATATATGAAACTAAAATGCTGAGGCAAATTCATTTATTGTAATTTACCCTAAAAAGTGTCAAATTAAATAGAAAATTTTAATTGTCAATGAATAGGTTCTAGTTATGTGAAAAACAAAAATAAAAATATTATGGGATAAATAATAAATATACATTATATAATAATTATATTATCCATGATGATATAGTATGGTTGATGATATACTATAAGAGGCTATTATAGGTTTGTACTTTAGGTTAATATAGTACGTATAAGCTAGATGATACAATTAAGTATCAAGAAATGAAAACAATCAATAAAATTATAGAAAAAACAGATAATATGGTTGATACAATTAAATAATGTCTAGATTGGCTGATATGGTCAAATTAATAATTGAGTTAAGAAAATATGAAGTGCATGATAATTAAATATAAATATTAATTTTTTTATGTAGTTTAAAAGGTAGTATATAGCTGATACAACTAAGTAAAATGGTTGATATAGTATACAAATATAGGATATGTCTAACACAATATGGTAAAAGGGAAAATATATTATAATTTTAACCACATGGATGATGTAGTTAGGTACAATGGTTGTTATAGTTAAAATTTTAATGTTTTTAGTAAATTTTTGAAATTTATTTATGTTTTTAGTGATTTTAATCTGATGGGATATTGATTGAGATTTTGTATTTAAAATTTTGAATGCACATAAGAATCCATTATTATGACATATTATAGATACATACTATTTATTTAATACAATATATGTATTAATAGATGAATAAAAATCTATATTTAATAGTATATGATATGGAGGGATTGTTGATATGTGATGAGTGTCACTAGATGTATACATGTTTATGATGTTTCAAAGAAATTGGTAGAGGAGTATAGACACATTCATGTGGGAGATGGATGGTGATAAAGTGCATATGTTGATTATCATAGAGTATATGCATGTTATGTTAGGAATCCCACTAGAGGGAAGTCATATGGTATGTTATGCAATAAAGGGAGTTCCAAAGAGATAGGAGCTACCTTAATGGGAAACTAGGTCATATAGATATGAATAAAAAACATTTATTTTTCATATGTTTGTGTTTAATGTTTTATATATGTAGAATTTAATAATTTGAATGATGTCCATATGAGTTAATTATCTCATGTCAAATAGAGTTATCCTTTTATTTTTTACTTTCATGTGTGATTTTATTTTTTAGCAGTGCAAATTTTACAACATGGGATTGAGCATCTAGGTGTAGCTAGTGCATGATTTGTTATGGGATTTTAAGTAGGCTATAGTAGATGAATGGCCATTCCATATTAATTTACATGTTAGATATATGAATGGTTTCACATATACCACCATATGAGGCTTATACATTTTTGATATGTTTTTTGGCATACTAAATTAGGCGAGATAGTCACCCATATAGCCTCTCCTAAAAGGAGGCCCATATGGTATATTAATTTTAGGTCAAAACAAATTGAGTGAGTGAGTTAGTCTATCAAATTATTCCAATTTAGGAGGCATTTCTAGTTTTTAATATTTAAACTTGGATTTACTATTGTTTTTTTATTTTAATAGATTTTGATGAATGCAAGTTTTGTAGTCTTGTTCATGCAGGTTTTGATTGGGTTTAAAGAAATAAAATAAATTTAATTTTTTAAATTTTCCCAAAAATAGAAATTGTCATTTATAGGTTTTTTAATGATAGTAATGTGGATTATTTAAAACTCCATTCTTTCATTTCATTCATAACATTATATAGTGTTTTAATGATAATAAACATGATCTAACAATTAATATTAACATGAAAATGGATTGAACTTAGAATCTACTCTAACCATAGCTAATATATTTAATAAAAAAGAGAAAAATAAGGGAAATAGGAAATAAAATATTGTTATCATGATGAAAAATTTGTCCACTTAATAAAAATATAGTCATAAAAATAATCTCTCACTTGGCCATTTTTCACACAACCACATACAAAGACAATGCAAGAGTCTCAGTAAAATAAGTAGAGAAAGAAATAAACAAATCTACCATATACATGGGTAGGTGGTGGAAAAAAACTTCCAAAACTTCAATTAAAATTTATATTAACTTGAATAGTATAATATGGCTTGATTAAAATTGAATAACCTCAAAATTGTCTAGTATAATAACAAAGCAACAAGATAGAGGGATAAATTAAACTATGGAAGAATAAAAAATAGACTAGTCGACAATGTCTATAATTTAGAAAAAAAAATGATCCATCCCCCATAATGTCTTCAATTTTTATACATATATAAAATTCAAGATCCAAATGGGAACACCATTTTCATCCAAAAGAGTTGCATCATTAATTGCATTCACCAAATAAATTTCACTCCAAAATGATGCATTCCATTTAAATTATATTCTTAAATAAATATAAAAAATATGTAATAATTATGAATTTAAAATCACTCAATAAAAATGTGAAACTAAAACACAAACAACTCTTCCCTCATGAAAAATTTCCAAAAATTGAAAACACCAAAATGCCTAGGTTAAAACAAGCTTTCTAATGATGTAGATAATTATAAAAATAGATGAGGCCCAAGATATTTTCAAAAAACTTAAAGAGAGTAAAAAATGGCCTCGTAGAACTAATAGATATTTTGAGAGGCACATGCACATTTAAAATTTGTATTTTATAAATTTTGAATCTCTCAATGCTAATCAAACATTGAAATCCCAATTAGTAAATGGAGTGGCATTTTGGTAATTGCAATACCTAATGAAAGGATTCAATCTTGATTAGGTCTATATTAAAATGTCTAAGATTGAGTGGGATTCCCTATGACCTAATTAGGCTTAGGACCCTTAATTATCACTTCTTATAATCCTACAATATTTCACATTATAACCAAAAATTTGAGTGTCACTATCATAACTTGACTTGTAGGGTTATATGAGCCAATTCCAACAATAATCTAGTCAACTAACTAGGTTTAGTGAAAAATTATTTCTTAAAAAAGCTAAAATACATATTATTATACACACATTCTAACAAGTATTTCAATTAATCATCTTATCATTACTAAATATTTTTAGTTAAGGTAGTTAAACAAATGATAGCAACCCCTTAGTCAATTTAGAACAACACATAAATATGAAGTTAGTCGATAGTTTTAAAATTAATCATAATATATTAATTCCTAATGTCATGGTCTATAAAAGTAAGTAATGCTTAAATAACATGTGTTTTCTTAATCATAAATTTATTTCCAATGTTGATGCTTCAACTTTGTTTACCTATAAAAATTATAAATTTGAACTCCATGTTAGTGTCTTAAACAAAAAACATTTTTATTTTCCTCATTATCATTAGGTGAGTGATACTTGGCCAAAGGTTGAAGCATATGCCAAATTCACTAATTGATTTGATATTTGTTTATAAACGTACTATTTGTAAGATTTTACTTAACATAATTGATTGTGGAATAATAGTGTAGGTATACCATGTCACTTCAATAGTTTTCTACCATCTAGCTAATAGTGAACTGTTATTTCATGTACTTTTTAGCTTGACTACCCTTCTTCATTACTATTTAAAACATATCATATCCATATAAACTATATATATATATATATATATATATATATATATATATATATATATATGAGTTTGAAAAGTGTAAAAGATTAAAGTGATATATAATAATAAAATATCATCTACAACTATATTGATATTTAAAGTCCTATTGTAAGGAACATAAATGTCATGTTTCATTTATAATCAAATTTTAATTCATTAATTCATATAATTGTGTGATCCAATTATATATGTATATATAATTGGATCACACAATTATATGAATTAATGAATTAAAAACAACTGGATTAATATTTAAAGTCCTATTGTAAGGAACATAAATGTCATGTTTCATTTCTAATCAAATTTTAATTCATTAATTCATATAATTGTGTGATCCAATTATATATACATTATAATTGTGTGATCCAATTATATATACATATATAATTGGATCACACAATTATATGAATTAAAATTTGATTAGAAATGAAACATGACATTTATGTTCCTTACAATAGGACTTTAAATATTAATCCAATTGTAGATGATATTTTATGATTATATATCACTTTAATCTTGTACACTTGTCAAACTCAGATCTTCATTGTTCCTATTAATTATTTTCCTTTCTCACTTTTATAAGTCTCACATATACTCTATAATTGTGTCACTTAGCCTATATCTCTTAGTTTAAGAATTCTTATGTTTATGAAATAGGTATTATATCTTGCCCAAAATTCTTAAAATGTACTTATATTCTATCTCTCCAAGTTTAGAACCTATACCTACTTTTCTAGTACTTGGACACTAATGTCTGGGATGGGTAGTATAATCGACACTATTATCCTAAAAGGAAAAAAGTTTATAGTTCCTTAAATTCTTTAAAATTTAACATAGAATCTATCCTAATGGTCAGCCTAAGTGATATAATATAATTTATTACTCCAAAGGGATTGATATAAATGCAATATCAACCATCATTCATTCCTCACCTATAAGAGCTATAAAAATACCAAAGAAACCAAGGCAACTTATCAAAAGCAATCTATCAAGCATTCAATTAAGTAAAGATTCCTTATTTCTAAACCAGTCATAGATATAATACATCTATAAGTCTCAAGTACTAAATGAGTAGCCTAGAATCTCAATTTTACAAGTTAAAAGATAGGTCATTATTATACTTTATTTACACATATTGTATGATTCAAACACAAGCCAAAATGTAAGGGATAACTAAATGAGTCTGAGGCCCACTTCTAAAGTTTTGGCTATGTATATAATTCCCTTTAATAGTGGGGTCTTTTAGGCTAGCTTGATACCATCTGCCCAGTAACCCATTTTTTCCCAATGTCACCATGAAGATGGAGAATTAGGGTATTGACATTTCAAAAAGAGTTATTTTCCATGACCCAAATATAAATGCATCAATCTAAGTTTAATAAAAAATTATAATAATCAAGTTAGTTGCATCTTATTTCAATATATATTTTATAAAAGACACTATCATCAAACCCATATAGTAGTATCAATACAACCATCCTGAGCTAACATTATTGTCTAGATAGCCAAAATCATTAGAGCCAAAATATGAAGACTATTCTAGAATCTACTTCTCATTTGATTTTCACCTATTCTAGATCTAGACTTACATTAGCATTATATTAAGATAATTACATCACTTCTTTGTCATTTATATATGTAGAATAGTTTTACTTTCCATATTTAGACTATCTCATCATAATAAATTTAGTGCATTCTTATATTTGAGTTTAGCATCTAATTGGCCTACTCTAGAACTGATTATCACCCTTGTGACATTTCATTTATATATACCCATTTAAACCTAGATAACACCAAACTCTATTTTTAGGATTAAACATTTTGTGAACCTGATATTTGAACATCAAACCCTACCTCACTTAGGGTTTTTCTATTTTTTTATTGTTGATCCCTAAATTTTTATTAATTTTATAATCATGTTTTCCATTGATATCTCTATTAATTATTTAATGGTCTAATACTTTGTAGTGGTTATTACTTATTATATCTCATGCTTAATTAACTCATTTGAATCTATAAGGGATTCAAAACCTATTTTCCTACATACTCCTTAATCTAATGTTTACAATAAGATTTTAATTGTCACTACAAAGCATCAAAGAGAGTACATGAAGTAATCATCTTCATTAGGATATGTTATTTTCCAATCCAAACACATTGTTTCCAAAACATTTCTATTAGACTTATTACATAATTCATCATATTACAAGGATGTTCTTTTGGATGCATTACATATGACTAACTCCCTTGTAATGTTGAACCACCATATGTGGTCTCTATCTTAAACTCCATAAAATGGACTAATCATAATGTATCCTTTGAAAAGGAAGATTTACCTCCTTATCACCTTATAAACTATTGTTTTCCACTCTATATTTAGATATGTCTTTGTAACAAAAAGGTAAAATGAGTTCTCAAGGATAATGGTTTTGGGCTCAATATTTGAAACATATCATTCTCTCTATGATGGGGATCATACCTTAAAATTTATAACCATCTAATATAAATATCAAGGGATTTGATAATATGTCATGGTAATTATTGGGGAAGATAACATTGAATAGTGTAGTAGGCCCCCATACATTTCCCACTTTGTGTCAAGTTATGTAAAATGATTTGATAGAATAACATTATTTTTGGAAGACCTTGGACACACAATATGTACACATTTCCATTCACATTGCATGCATGTTTAAAATTTAGTCATCAAGGATTCATTTATACATACCCAGTGGATATTAATCCATTCAAGCATTACACAATGGTTTAACCACCCATCCATACTACATATTAAGCTTATAAATCTGATTTTGGTTCTCAATCTTTACTCAAATATGGGTACAAGGGACAAGGGTTAGGAAAAAATGATCAAGGAATAGTGAAACATATTTCTCCTATCAATAATAAAAATCATCAAGGATTGGGTTTTTAAAATAAAGATACTAAACAAAATCATATCAATTGAAGTAAAATTTGTTTCCAAAATGCCAAAATGAAATGTATGAATATCTCGAAAATAGAGCTTCAAGTGGTCAACCATCATTTAATCAATGACATTGCTTCCCTAAAAATTCTAATAATGGATGATTTTTATAATTATGAATCATTACTATAGTACTTGAGGTAATATAAGAATATTTATTCCTTATATCATAAAAATAGGTTTCCTCATGCTACCTCTTCTCATGCTTACTTTGGTGAGAATGATAGTCTAAATATCTGACATGGTGCATCAAATACTATTCCTACTACACAATTTTATACATAAATATACTTTGTTAAATTAATAAATAGTTAAATATAAATTTTAAATGGATAAGGACCGAAATTAATTTTACTTTCTATAATGATGCATGAGGATTAAGTAAAAACCTATCAATAGGTCCTTCATGATTTTCCTAAACTCTTTGCTTGGGCTTATTTGGATATGCCTTAGATCTATCCATTGTGAAAATGTATAATATTATTATACATAGATACAAATCCATTAAAACAAAAAATATGAAAAATTCATCCTTAAGTTTCATTATTGGTAAAAGACAAAATTAAAAAAAAATTAGATTTGGATTTATAAGATCCATTACACATTTTGATTAGGTGTCCAACATTGTTTGTATTAAAAAACCAAATGGCGACATTTGATGATGTGATTATTATTGTGATCAAAATAAGGCTTACCCTAAAGATGAATTCCCTTTTCGTAATATCAATATGATTGTGGATTCCACAACTAGATATGAGAATTTTTCTTTTATGGATGGTTTTGTAGGATATAACCAAATCAAAATTAACCCCATAAATCAGGAAAACACTACATTTATCACTCCTTAGGGAACATATTGTTACATGTTCATGCCTTTTGGATTAAATAATATAGGAGCCACATATTAGAGGTCCATGACTCATATATTTCTTGAATTCATACAAAAAACTATTGAGGATTATGTTGATGATTTAATTTCAAAATCAAAATTCCACTAATACCATGCTCTTAATTTATGAAAAATATTTGATCACCTATGAAATTTCAATATTTTATTAAATCTATAAAATGTGATTTTGGGGTATCTTCAATAAAAATCCTAGGATATATTATATCTCTATGAGGCATTGATATTGATCTAAAAAATCTAAAATCTATCATATAAATTCCATCACCAACCAATCTAAAACAATTGTGATATTTATAGGGCCAAATTCAGTCCATTCGGCATTTCATTTCACAATTGGGTGATAAAATAATCCTATTCACACATTTTCTAAAAAAGTATACATAATTCATATGGGATGAGTTATGTAAATAAGGAACTGATAATATAAATACCTATTTATCAAACCCACTGGTACTTATTCCTATTATTTCAAATAGAACAATATTTGTTTACATATCGACTACCCATGAGGGCCTAGGGGCCTTACTAGTACAATTTGATGATAATAATAAAGTGAAAGTAATATATTATATCAGTTTATAACTATTCAAATATAAATTCAAATAGACAACCATACAAAAATTATGTTTGGCTTTGGTTTTCACTACCCAAAAATTTTGAAATTATTTTCTCAATGATGAGGTTCATGTTATAATGAAAAAAGATCCATTAAGGTTCTTCATGAATAAAACACACCTAACCAGCCACATAATAAAATGATTGATTAAAATCATAGAGTTTGATCTAATATTTGTTATTCAAAATTCAATAAAAGGTAAATTCATAGCCAACCAATTGGATGCATCCCCTTTACCATATTCTTTTCCACTCACTGAGGCTTTCTAGGATGAGTTGAAGGCATATAATTTATCTTCCACTCCATGGATAATGTTATTTTATGGATTAAAATGTCAAACATGAATAGGTGATAGCATTGTATATTATACCCTTGAAGGTAAAGACATGCCTTTATTTTACAAACTAGATTTTTTTCCCCCAAAAATATAACCTAATATGAAGCCTTAATCATCAGATTATCCATAACACATAAGTTTGATATAAAATGTATCCAAGTTTTTTATGATTACTAGTTAGTTGTTAATCAAGTCACTAATCATTACCAAACTAAAAAATAACATCTTATGACATATAAATAAATGGTAGATAAACTCACATAGACATTTGACACATTTTATATCAATATTATTCCATGTAAAGATAATATCCATGAAGATGCTATGGTAAGCACAACATCCTTGATGACTTTTGATGACGATCACATAAATTTTAAAATACAATAACTATGAAATCCTTCCATCTATTCTGATCATATGAATGCCTTGATTATTTTTTCTATTATTTATAGTACTATAAAAACATAATGGTACATTGATATTTCTAATTTTCTCTATCAAGCCTATATACCATGCCATTTTGCATGAAATGATAAACATAAATTACAGCATGAAGGATTTCATTATGTTATTATTGTAAATTATTTATTCAAATAAGGTTTTGATGGATATTTGTTCTAATGCTTAAGCAAATATAAGACCCACACTAGACTCATGTAAATGCATGACAGTGAGTGTAGAAGGTGTTTTATTGCCATGTCTCAAAACTATTACACCAAGGTTATTCCTAGCCTTTATTGGAAGAATAATGTATTAAATGCACAAAATTATGTTTATAATGCCAAAAATATAGAAATTTGAATCATGTGTTATCACATGAGTTAAAATTGATTATTTTACCATGGAATTTTTTATTATGGGGCTTTGATTTAATATGAAAGGTAAATCCAATATCTGTTGGTGGACATAAGTTTATCATTATAGCTAAAAAATATTTTACAAAATGGGTGGAAATAATTCCACTTGAGTTTACTATAGGGGATGACATATGTAGGTTTCTAATTATCAATATTATTTCCCATTTTGGCATACCTTCAGCTATTATTTATGATAATGGAACATCATTTAAAAACAATATGGTAATATTATTTTGTATTAAAGACAAGATTAAGCATACATTTTCTACACCTTCTTGTCCATAGGGAAATGACAAGTGAGAAGCAGCCACTAAAATAATTATCAAAGTACTTGGAAAAATAGTTGAATGGTACAAAATTGATTGGCACTAATATATGATATATACTCTATGAGCACACTGAACTATTATATTCACACCTATTCAACCCACACCTTACTCATTGGTCCATGGTATAGAGGTCCTTTCACTGATCGAACTTGAGATACCTTTTTTGTGTGTTCATTTAGAAGACATCATCAAAGATAATGAATATCATGAAAAATGATTACATCAACTATATAAATTGAGTGCCAAATACACAAAGGATATGTATCACGTATGTGTTTATTATGATCATTTAAAATAAGCATATAAAAAAAATATTCAGCCACATGACATTAATGTGGGTGACCTAGTATTAAAATAAAATCAAAATAATACAAATGTATAACAAGACAAAAATGAAAGTTCAAACCAAATTAGTTTGGACCTTATATATATATTTTTTAAATGTGTATAATTAATTTTTACACTTTAAATAAAGCATTTAAAAATAAAAATGAACTATATGAACTTGCATAAATATATTACGTAAGAAAAAATTCTAAAAATAAAATAAAAATCAAAACATCCTAAAATCCAAAAACACTTTCACCTTCACACATTCTACTGGATCCTTTGAATCTTGTGTTAGTTCCATGTTGATGGATGACATACTCAGTTACTCCTACATACACATATCTATAACACTTCTACTTGAATGTGATATAAGAATACATAGATATATGATACCTTCCTATTTTAGATGTTTGGCTTTCCTTCTACTTATGTAATATGGACATTGGGGGAATATAGTTCTTTGATATTGATACACATAAGTTATATGGTTTGATGATCACTCTAAATTATATTTTTTGAACTTACATATGTATTTACACATGTCTATTATCAATGCTTATTTACTACATAGTGTGCTTGATATGATATAAACTTGACATACTTTTATTAACACATTGGATATATAGGTTACTATGATATGTTTATGTTGTTTTCTTATGATTTACCTTATGCATTTCCTTGAGTTTCTTTCCTTGTTATTGTATTCCTTATTCGATCATTTCAATATTCTCCTTTGTTTGTTGCCCCCATGCATATGTATACTTTAATTAACATTTTAATATGTCATTATTTATTATATAGACATTTTAATATATTATCCTTGCCTTTTGTGGATATTTGACCAAGTCATGTCCCTTAGATTGTGTGGCATTTGAACATGCCCCTTATTTTTGGTCTCCTTGGACCATTACCTTTTTAATTAATTTTGAGTGATCTCATGTGTGTGTTTATTTTATTATTGAGCATGTACTATTACTATATAGATATTACCATGAAATTTAACATGCATCTTAGGAATACACATGATCACATTGGTTATATGTAATTTAATGATAAATTTACCTAGACATGTTCCCTTCTATATGTTACATGGTTACATTCATAAATTATATAATTATCTTATCCTTTTGAGGTGAGGTAACTACTAGTTCCTATATTTACCTCACCTCAAATGGGGGGAATATTAATAGGGGAATGTCATAAAGGTATGTTCTCCACACTTTTTAAAAATTTTAAATTTAGCAGGGGAAAGCTTTGGAAGCATGTTATCCACACTCATTCAGTAAGTGCCACTTATATCAGTTTCATATTTAATGGAAGCATACTCTGGAAGAATGTTATCCATAATCATTTATTATGTGTCACTTATATTATTTTTTATATTGAATGGGTTCATGTCATATGATCATGTATTTTTCACATTCATAGCTCTCCGAATTAGTGGAGGCATGTTTTGGAATCATGTTTTCCACACTTATTTAGTATTCAACATATCAAGTTTACAATCAGGGCATGTTTTGGAAACATTTCTACCATTGGTACTTACATTAGTTTTCATATTTATCCATATATATTATAATCATGATTTGGAACCATGTCCTTGACATTTACATAGTTATCTAAATTGGACAAAGCACATAGTTATATGAATCAGATATATAGTTCTGGTAGAATTCTATAAATTGGTACTATTATGTACATAGTTTCATCACGAACCATATTTTAGGTGAATATTATATGAAACATGTGCCTAATATTATAAAATCCAAATTATTTTCAAATTCTAAAACTCTATTATGTATTGTTACCATATCATAGACTTTTTTGTATTGATACCCCATAGGATTTTATAGAGTTTATTGAGCCAATCTACTATAGTATTTGGTTCAAATTTTGGTATGGTTTAGGTGATCATATATCTCAATATTTATAATTTAATGATTTCGACTTGATCATCCAACACCACTAGGTTATAAGTATCATTCGGTTAAATAATTGATCAAATCTCAATTGCTAGGTTGTAACTCACTTTTTCTCCAAATTTAGGGGCATGTGACTTCTAATATATCTTTATCATCTTGGATATATGAAATTAAAATATTTATATATATTTATCCAAATATTAATTTCATATCCTTACAATGATACATATTTTTCAAAATAATTTCCCAATAGGTAAGGAAGTTACATTGACACATAGGTGTAATCTTAAGCCTTGCTATTTCAATTTCAATCTATTTCAATTTATTTAAACTGAAATTAAATGCAATAATTTTATATTATAATATGCTCTTTTTTTTAGTTTAATCACAAAAAAATAACTTAAGTTAGGAACACACAAAGACAAGTTATGCATACACACCCAGGTTTCCATTTCTTTCCTTTAAAATAGTAATTTCATTACTAGATTAAAGGGGTGGGGAAAATTTAGATGATATTTTATTATTATATATCACCTAAGTCATGTTCACTTGGAAAACTTATATGTTGGTTATTTCTCTCAATTCTTTACCTTTCCCACTTCTACAAGTCTTTCATCTATTCTATATTTATTCCCATTGGCCTATATATCTTAGTACGACTAGTATTATTTTAATGACCTACATATTATATATTTCCCAAAATTATTAAAATATACTTATCTTCCTTCTCTATAAGTTATTAACATGTACCTACTTTTCTGCTCCCTAGACACTAACATCCAAGATGGAGAGTAGCATGAGTGCTACCATCCTAACTTGAAGAAAATTTCTAATTCCTTAAAGTCATCCAATTTAAAAATGAAATGTATCTTAATGGTCAGCCTAAGTGTTTTAATGTGAGTTATTATTCCAAATGGATTAATATAAATACAATAACAACCCTCATTCATTCCTCACCTAAAAGACCTAGAAAAAGATTAAAGAGACCAAGGTAGCTTATCAAAAAAACTCTATCAAGCATTAAACTAAATAAAGCTTCCCTATTTACATACAATTTATAGGTAAAACACATATATAGGTCTAAATTACTAAAGGATTACCCTACAAGCCCAATTTTTCATGTTATAAGCTAGGTCACTTTTGTACTTGATTTACATATATTTTATGATTCACACACAAGCCAACATGTATGAGAGAACTATATGAGTCTAAGGCCCTCTTTTGGAATATTGGATATATAGGTATCACCCTCTTATAATAGGGTATTTTGGGTTAGATCACATCATGTTCCCACTAACCCATTTTTCCCATAGGCTACCATGAAGATGGAGAACTAGGGTTTCACCATTTAAAAAAGGAATGACTATCCATGACCTAGATCTAAATACACTAGAGTGAAGGTGAAACAAAAATTCGAAGCATCTATTTGGTTTCATCCTATTTTAATAGATATTTCATATAGGATGTTGGCATCTAACCTAGAGTGTAGCATCAACATAACCATCCCAAGATGATGTTACTATCCAAAGAGATAGAAGCATCAGAGTTAGAATATGATGACTGTTCCATAATATCATTCATGCCTACTTTTCACCTAATCTAGATCTAGAACTACATTAACATCAGAACAAGCTAAGTGTAACACTTATTTTTCATTTATATATCTATAAGATTTTTTCTTTCTATATTTTTATTATCTTAGTATAATAAATTAAATGTATGTTTATATATGAGTTTAACATCTAATTGGATTACTATAGATCTCATTATCACCCTTGTGATATTTTATTTCTATATAACCCTTTAAACCTAGATAATCCTAATCTTGATTTTTAGGGTTAAATAACATCATTCTTTTCAATTTAGAAATTCAATATGAAAACCATTAATTCTTATCCTAATGTTCATCAACTTTTATTATTATTTTTTGCATAATTACCACTAAATAGGTACATAATTAATGTGTAGAGATAATACAAACATTAAAAGAGTAAGAATCATTAAAAAAGTTGTCTCAATACCATAAAATCATTATTTTATAACCATTTAAGTCAAATATTAAAATTGGCCCTTAATGACTAAAAATTTGAACAAATTAATGATAAAATATTACTTATAAAATTTTAAGAAACCATGAAAACACAATCTATTCAATTTGTAATTTAATTACAAAATGCTTTAAAATTACTCACTATGCAAGCTACGACTTCACTATAAAATAAAAATAATAATCTTAATTGAAATTTGGTTATTAAATATGATAATGATGATGTGTACCTAGTAAAATTATTGACTTAAACATTATTTAATGTTAAATTAAAAATAAGACCTCATCAAATAACCTTGAGATCACATGACTGTTTCATTTATACTTACACAACTATATAACATTAAAATTAACTTGAATTCATTTTAATTCCACACTAAAACACATCAATATATATTTGTGTTAGGAGGAATATCATTAAACATTATAAATAGACTACTAAATCCATAATACCATTCAAAATTATAATACTCATTATAATTCCAAATAAACCATATAGGAAAAATGAGTAAATCAATCATATTTGTGATAAATAATCATTCATTCCTCATCATAAATAATATAAATTAAATATAGAATTTTGATACTAATCATAACATTTTATATAAGTACCAATATAAAATAAGGTTGAGGATGCAATAACTATTGAATGATTTAAAAACTACATATAATTTAATGTATTTGAATTGTCAGAACAAAACTAGTAACCAAAATAATTAATGTCTATATGATATAATATCATGTTATAGGTAATGGATGGTTAGTATTGGTGATTTTTAATGATTCATTACTCTTCATCAATGCAACTAATTATCTTTATAATATTTGATAGTGTTCATTGTGAACAAAAAATGTTATATTTATAAGAAAAATGACTTTAGATTTCATTCAAATGAATATCAAAACATATTTGAATTCCCTTTTCCTTATATTTATCTAAATAATGAACAATACAATATAATATTCCTAAATTACCTTAAATAATAATCAAAATAAAATTATCAATGTTTTCTCATAAAATTAACTACAACAGAATTATGCAAGGATGAGTTTCATATATGAGTATCTCTACTATTAAACCTTAGTTAATTAAAAAAGGTAAACGAAGTATAGTTTAAATGTAAATAAAATAAAAATTCTATTACATGAAATATTATTCTTAAACCATTTTCTTATTTTAACAAACTCATTCATACATATTTAACCCAGAATCCTCACAATATAAACTATATTCTTACTTCTCTCTAAACCAATATGTTATAAAAATTTTACAATGGAACTAAGACATAAAAGTAAAATAATTTCCATTAACATTCCTAAAATGAATCAAAAATTAACTTAATGATTAAATACCTTCATAAAACTACAAATGAAAACCCAATCTTACAAAATGTATCCTATCCAAGTCATCGAATAACTTAAAAAATTAAAAACTATTAAAATAGGGGTTTAACCCAAATTACATTTAGATATTAATCCATAAAATAATAAACATATTTACTAAAAAACACATTATGCCGCTGATTTTTAACATTTCATTTGCATAATTAAAATCACTATTTTGTTCAATAGACCTTCACCATAATGACAAGAGAAGAAAACTAAGATTAATCAAGAATGTTCATCCATTAGAGAAAAAATAAAATAAAATATTATTAGTGACTCCTTTCCATATTAAATTAGTATAATCATTAATGGGTTCATACCCACCTCAACCATCAGTTAGAGAGGATAACACACACCCAATGTTAAACCTAATACATATAGGTATATTCTTAAAGTAACATTTGAATGAGATGCATTAAGGGTCTAGGGTTTCACATTAAAGATAAAAAAAGGATCAAAAGTATAAATACTTACATGGTAATAAGACCAAAATGAACAGAACAATAAATTCCATATAAAATAACTTAATGCCAAAAACTAGAAAAATGATGCATATGTAGTCATACATGGTTCAGAAGAACAAATCATTTTTTATAGTTCATATTTATGCCATCTAAGGGAGAGATTGAAATTAGTAACCTCCCTAAAATGGGATATATTTGGCCACTATAAAACTAGTTTAGGTCTTTTAGGAAAATTTACATTATACTTCTAAACCAACATGCTTTCCACACAAAGTAAAACCTATATTTCAATGTCTAAAAATCTGAACAATAACTTACTTGTTTCTTGAAGGATACGACAACCAACTGGAATCCATTTGAACCTTAATTTCCTTTTTTATTTATTCCTTTCCTTCCATGTTTTACCATCTTATTTTTCTTCCAAAACAAGTACATTTAATAAATGTCCTTCATACCCACTAAAGTTTCAACTATAAAAAAACCTCTCCTTTCTCCCAACTATAATTTTTGTTAAGAATCCCAATAAAATAAATATTTCCATGGAATTCATTATACATTAAAACATATAAGTTATAAACCCTCATTATTCTCCATTTAATATTAATCAAATTACATGAAAAACCCATCAAATGCCTAACAAACCTTTGAGAGTGTTCCATAACAAAATACTTCATATATGATTAGGTTTCCCACACAAGTCAACTAATGACATCATTTTTGTTGCATTATTACAAGTTCATGATGTTCCAAGATACCATCGAGCCTAATTTTTATGGACTTACTCTATATTTTATTAAAAATATATAAATCATATACCATGGCCATGTTTTATGGATATCACTTCATTTTCCTAGTCTTGGTGATTATGGACTTATAATAAGTGAATTTAAAATAGTTAAAGGTCCAATTGACCTCCAACATCTACATATATAAGTATTATATATACACAGCCTAATATTGTATTAATTTCATTCATAATTTTATCTTAGTGTGTTAGGATGACAATTTTATAAATCCATGACCAAAGCCAAATTAATTCAATAATAATAAATCAAGTAAAACAAGATTTACAAAAAAAAAAAGTATAATAATGTTATGAACTTAACCTATAGTGCATCTAGGGATATGTGTGGCCAACTTGTGGCTTACACATCTTCATATTATCTTGTTGCATTTTTCTATGTTCTTAGTATGGTCAGCTTATGGAATAACCTTATCTAAGTAAAGTGTGTGTGTGTGTGTATATATATATATATATATATATATATATATATATATATATGAGGTAGTGGTTAATATTTTATCATCATATTATGCAATGTATTCTTATTTCATTATTTTAGAGGTTTATCCCTTGAAGTGGCTCAGTCATAATATTCAAATATTCTACTCTTTAGATAATTGTTTTTGTGGATATGTTTATTCTACTCTTAATTATACAATATATAATTCTATTATTGTAAATCATCTAAGTAATTTTCATTATAATTGGTATCATAGCTTTAATTTTGGTAATTTTATAAGATGCAATTTTTTTGTATCTATCATCCTTAGCACTAGAAGATCAAAAAAAACATAACTTGTGATGTAGGAGGAATTAAATTTTTTCATCATCTTAGTTTTATTCATGAGTTTTTAAAAAAAAATAAAAACATTTTTTTCTAGTAAAAATTAAGAAGTCTAGAATTTTTTTATCTTTTGTAAATTAAAATTCATTGGATTCATCTCTTTGAAATGATTATAATGATATATTATAGTTGTACACTTTTTTAAGCCAAATTTTTTTACCCTTATGCACATTATAAGTCATTATATTTGTCTTGGTGAGGGGATCACAATAGTATCATCTATTGCTAATTTTCTTGTGTCACAACCCTCCTAAGGTTTGTGCATGGTAGGGCCCAACATTTACGGTCATTATAAAAAAATGATACACCTAAAACTCTTCACAAAGATGACATGAAGTTAAAAACTTTTGACCTAAGTATTTCATAGGTAGTTTAGTAAATTAAGTCAGAGTTGTAGGGAATGGTGAAAAAATATGATCCTTTTGTGATTAAAGGTGACTTCATAGGGATAATAGGGGACCTAGATATCTTTCACTATTAATTATAAAAGATCATTGGAAAATCATTCAAATTTTCAACTTAAAAATTATAAAATAACCCTCCACCACTTTAGTTTGGTTCTTATCCTCCAAAAAATCACAATACCAACCATGGTACAAAGCCATTATTGCCAAAATTGGACCTATGCAAGTTTGATTGTAATAATCCACTCACATGGATTAATCAAATTGAAAATTTATTTGATCTACATCAGACTCCCTATTAAAAAAAGGTGGTCATGGAATCTCTATATCTAGAACCTAAGTATTTTATTTGGTATCATTATTTGTGTTCTCAAAATAAAAATAAGGGTCTCTTGGTTACCTAATTTGTATTTTTTGAGTGGCTACAACACCACTATCACAAATATTCCTCAAAAAAATACTTCATTCAACTATCCAATTTGCACCAAACTATTATGATAAAGTATTAGATTGACGAAGCTTAAAAATCTCTCCCTACATGTGGTGAATGTTAATGAGTAAAATATGACTGACCTATTTTGTGTGGCCTTAAAGGTAACATCCAATTATTGGTTTGTATGTTTTATCCTAGTAATGTATTTAAATCCACACCAAGGGCATATCTGGGTGAAGAAAAAGAGTTGATCAAATAAATACCTTTTACTATAATGTGTGAATGCACCTTCCTAAAACCATCATTTACATAGCCTACCATATTAACACCTCAACATGTTGAAAAAAATCATGCAAAAGGTTTGTGTTTTAGATGTGATATAAAATGAAACAAAGGACATAAATGTGCTAAAAAGAAGTTGATTTACATTGAAGGTGCCACTAAGGAGGAAGAAGATTATGAGGATTCAAGGGTAGGTTTGGAAGAACCTGAGGATGAATCTAAAGATTCTTGACCTAATATTTCCTATCATGCACTTTCAAGAATTATTACTTAAACTCTTAAGGTGGTGGGTTTTTTAAAGAAATAAAATGTGACTATGTTAATTAACTCTATAAGTACACATAACTTCATCAATAGTAAGTTGGATACTAATTTGAACTATTTTATTTACCAAGATCCAAAATTTTAGGTCGTGGTTGTAGATGGTGGTATAGTCAATTGTTTTATATAAAGTCATATCATTAAGCTTTATATGGGAGACTACTTGGTAGATTACCCTATGTTTTATATTCCCATGGGAGGAGCTAAAATTATTTTGGGAGTGTAGTGGCTCACCATTTTGGGAACTATTGAGATGAATTTCTAGGAATTATTCATGAGGTTTCATTTAAAATGCATGACCTTTACATTGTGTGAATTATAGGATAAATCTCCATTATTGGTTAGTTCCCATCAAATGACAAAGATTCTCAAAAAATATACAAAAGGATTTATGACACACTTATTTTCCATATAGGTTAAACCAACCAAGGATTCTACATATCTTTATTTTCAAAGGGTACTAGATGACTATTTTGTTTTTCTTAATGACATGCCAATTGGACTTCCTCCTAGTCATACACATGATCACACCAGAAAGATCATTCTAATAAGTACACCACCCAACTTTATACCCTATAGGTATCACTATGACTAAAAGAGTGAAATTTAAAATATGGCATAGGATATGTTATAGGTAGGAATGATTAGACACAGTCAAAGTGAATAATCCTCCTTGGTGGTCATGGTGTAGAATAAGGATGATAGTTGGAAGATATGCCTAGACTATAGAGAACTTAACAAGTACACCATAAGATATAAGTTTCATATTCAAATAATTGATGATTTTATATATGAATTGCATTATGTTATTTATTTTACCAAGTTAGACCACCACTCTAGGTATCATCAAATTTACATTTGTGATGAGGACATACCTAAAACAACTTTGAGTACTCATGAAGGCCATTATGAATTTACGTTCATGATTTTTAGCCTCATAAATTCACCATATACATTTAAGTGTTTGATTAATATTTTTTTAGGCCATTTTTGAGAAATTTTGTATTAGTTTTTTTTATGATATCCTCATCTACAACAAAAATTGGGAAGACCATTTGAAGCATGTGAAATAGGAACTTTTAGTTCTAGAATAACATCAAATTTATGCTAAACCTTCCAAATATAATTTTTATGTCTAAGAGGTGGATTAATTGGGTCATATTGTTTCACATGGAGTGAAATTTGATCCTAAAAATATCCAAATAATGATAAAATGGTAGGTTCCCAAGACCTTCAAAAACCTTTGAGGATTTTGGGGCTAACTAGTTATTATCACAAGTTTATAAAAAATTATGGTAGAATTGTAGCCCCACTAACCTCTTTATTGAATAAAGACTCATTATATTTAAATGGTTAAACTACCAAATAATTCGAATAGTTTAAAATGGCTATGTGCATAACTCTAATTTTGTCTATTTTCCTAAATTTTTAAAAACATTTATTGTGGAGTGTGACACATCAAGATATGGCATGGGGGTTATACTCATGAAATAAGGAAGACCACTAGAATTTAAAATACACCAAATAAAGGTAAAAAATAATATCAAACCAATATATTATAAATATATGATGGATATTATACATGTGGTGAAATAATGGAGAACTTATCTAATGGGTTATCACTTTTAGCAAATAATAATCATCATAGGATCAAATAATTTTTGGAGCAATGATTTTCATATAAATAAAAACAAAAATGGGTAACTAAAATTTTGGGATATTATTTTTAAATAGTGTATAATATATTAAAAAACAATGTGGTGGCAGATTCCCTCTTCCAACAAGATGAATTAGTTGAGTTGTTATTATGTGCCATGACAATTTGGTAGGTAGATTGGCTAGAGGAAGTAAGATCTAATTGGGAGAATTATAGTGATACCAAGGATTTTATTCAAAATATCCATTAGAGTTATGATGAGTCTAATAATTTTGCATGGTAGGGGAACACATATATAACTTTGTAATCATTCTCTACTCAAAATTAAAATTCTTCAGGAACTTCATGCCTTTCCACTTGGATTTATTTATGGATTTTTGAAAACATATCAGAGAATCAAGTAGAATTTATTTGGAAATGACTCAAGGTGGGTGTCCATAAATATTTGGTTTAATTCATGGTATGTCAGCAAAATAAAGGTGAAACCATTAAGACCCCTGGTTATAACCTTTATCTATCCCTAGCTAGTGTTGGGATGAAATTTCCATGGATTTAATTATGGGGGTACCATGGTTTGAGGGTAAAAATATTATCATGTTAGTTCTGGATGGACTCACCAAGTATGCTCATTTTTTTAACTTATCACAACCATTTATTCTAACTATATTAGCTTCTAATTTTCTTAATATTGTTAAGAAATTATATGGTACTCCAAGGAACATTATAAGTGACCAATATCCTAATTTTACTAGTAATATTTGTACTAAATAACTTACATGTTTGGATACCTTATTGAATCATATCTCATCCTATCATCATAAATCCAATGGACAAATAGAGGTAGTGAACAAATGTTTAGAAGTGTATCTTCATTGTTTTGTTACAAACATGACAAATGGGTTCCTTGGCTACCACTTACTAAATGGTGGTATAACACTTATTTTCACACATATTCCAATATGTCTCCCTTTATGTAATTGTATGGGTATCACCCCCTTCCATCACTTCATATTTTATAGTACATTCTAGGGTTTGATATGTTGAAGAACACATTCACCATCAATAGGATGTGTTAGTCAGTTTGTAATAGAATTTAAGAATTGCACAAAATAGAGTGAAGTAACAAGCATATCAACACCATAGTCAGTGGAATTTTACCATAGGTGATGGGGTATTTGTGCATTTATATCCATATAAGTATATGTTTATAAATAGATATAAAAATGATAAAAAGATGCCACCTAAGCATTATGGATCTTATCAGATCTTAGAAAAAAATGGTATTATGTCTTACAAGTTGGAATTACCTCCATCCACTCATATACATTTGGTATTCCATGTATCTTTCTTAAATAAGGTAATTTGACATATAATTTCCACTTAGATTAATTTATATTAATTACACAAATAAGGCCAAGTCACTTTGAAGCCTAAATATATCCTTCACATGTGCACTAAGCAACTACATACTAAATCCATTAAGGAGTATTTGATCAAATGAAAGAAAATACATTATGAAGATACAACATGGAAGGATGAAGCATTCATAAAACATCCTAGTTTGATTAAAATTTGAAAAAACCATTATTTTGAATGGGAGGGGCATGTTATTCCCTTAACCTATAGTGTGTCTAGGGATATGTGTGTCTGACTTATGGATTACATACCTTCATATTATCTTGCTGCATTTCTCTATGTTCTTAATATGCTTAGCATATGGAATAACCTTAGATATGTAGAGTATATATATGATGTAGTGGTTATTATTTTATCATCATATTTTGAATTATGTTCTTGTTGAAAATTTTTAGAGGTTTCCCCTTGAAGTGGCTCAGTCATAATATTCAAGTATTCTAATCTTTCATAAATTGTTGTTGTGGATCTATTTATTCTTCCATTAATTATTTGATATATAATTCTATTTTTTTAAATCATATAAGTAATCAAATAATAAATAAAGTGGACTACATAAAATATATGAATCATAGTTCAAGAAAAGACTGAATACAAGAATCAAATAAAAGATCAAGGGGTCTAGGTTTTAGGACCTCATTCACATTATACCTTAACATATACCATTATACCTTACATTTTCCACTAAACAATATGCTCCAATTTTTGACCTAGCTCATACTAGGGTAACATTTACAACCATATAAACAACATCAATATTAATTATCATAATTATCATAATTATTATATATATAATTTTTTTTATTTGATATGGAGCTATGAATTGGGGAGGTGATGGTTTTGATAGTTCAACCCACATCCAAGTACATCAAAGAGGGTAAAATAGGATACCACTAATATACATGTACATCAAAGAGTGTTTTATTGCTCTCCCAACCTTTAACAAGTGAATTAAAGGTACGCACAACCTTGGAGAGATGAGAAATCATGAGGGTTTTAAGGGTCCCATAACTTTTAGTACATAAATATGTTGCTAAAAAATGAATCTTAAAGTGATATCTCCCTTTATCATGTATTTATACTAAAAAATATAATATCTACTAGTGAAGGAGGTCTTTCACCACCTAGTTCTTCCATACAACCTCCATACAATAGAGTTACAATGAGTGAGATTATCTTCCCACTAAGAATCACAACATTTTAAAATCATAACAAGGGGGTTTTGAGGCTCCCACAAACATTAATAAGTGATGTAAATGTACACACAATGTTGGTAAAACAAGGGGGTTTTAAATATCTCATAACCTAGTGAAACACAATAAGAAACAATTTATAGAACATGAATTTAACTAGAGATGGAGGTCTTCTTCCACCTAGGTCTTCTGCATATCCTTTGTATAGATAAATCACAACAAGTGGGCTTATCTTCTCACTTAGATCCATAACCTTTAAAAATCAAAGCAAGGGTGTTTTAAGGATACCACAACCATTAGGCATTGAATATGAGGGTTTTAAGGTACCCATAAATGGGTGTTTTAAGGGTCCCACAGCCTTAAGTATAAAAATATGAAATAAAATGGTAAATATTGAAGGGTTAACACCCTTCATCATGTCATTATTGAGGACATTGTAGGATAGAAGACCATCTAGAGAAGGAGATCTTCCACCTTGGTCTTTCATCCATCTTCTACACTACCAAATCATAATGAGAGGGATTTTACTCCCACTAAGATTCATAACTTTTATAAAGCATTTTTTCACCTTCCCTCTATAGTCCTTATGTGTTTTAAGAGTAAAATAATGACTGAATGAAACTAAAGCTTCCCACAACCTTAGTGAAATCAAGGAAGTTATAGAGTAATGAAAACTAGAGAATAAAATGTCCTTTAATAATATTTTCTAGAGGATTACCTTATAGAATATGAATCCACTAGGAGAAAAAGATCTTATATTACTAAGGTCTTCCACACAACTTCTATATAGATAAAAAATAAAAAGTAGGTGTTTCCTCCTAATGGAACCAAAAAAGTAGAGTCCTCTATCATCTACTCTAATAGGATATGATTTGGTTGAAAATCATGTATCCAACCCAAACCAACTAACTTATACTAAGAAGGGTCCTCCCAAGATTTCATTCTTCCTCTGCATTCCTTGTAAACTACCATAGTCCCCAAGGAAGATTCATTCAAAATAGATCTAGTTTTATAAGATCTTAAAATTATTACTTGAAATCTTATTACTTGATGGGACCAAGGGTGGATTCATCAGACATCCACTCTTAAGAAAGTTTAAAGAGGCCATAGTAAAGTAGAGTCCTCCATTGTCTAATAAAAAAGGTGGGGTTAAATCCTTGGCTCATCTAACAATCATTCCACTTAATTAAATAGGGGATTAGGTTCTTGTAACACCCATATTTCCCCCCAAAAAGAATCCTTAGGTGCGATCCTCCATCATCTACCTCATACAATGACCCCAAGTAGGAAACCATGTCAAATAAGACCAAAATAATAGTATGAAACCTATGAAAATCCTTATATTAATTATTTTCATACTTATTTAAAATGCCAAACCAAACCTAGCTAAAAAACTTGGCACCAATGTTGCACCTTTGATAAACCACTAGGTCAATGATATGAATTAGTAACTTACCAAATTTGGGCAACCAAGGGTTGTGCAAGTAACCATTAATTCTCTATATTGCTTGAAACTTGGTATAAAAGGTGAACCATCTCTCAAGGTCTAAGCCAACATGTTTGATCCTTTATTGGGCCATAACCATTTTCCAACATCCTTTTAGCAGACCCATCACCTACCTCTCAAAGCATCTTCATATATCTTGGCCTTTATAACTATCAAAATACTTTTTGAGCCATGTGAGATCTATAGACCTTGGTCATAGGACATGGCCTAACAATATTTCCTGCTCTTGCATTAATGTCAGACCCTTATTCCAATATTATAGTCCTGATGCAAAACACTCTCACCCATAGTCAACATCCTCTACCCCTCCTTCCTCCTCACATATATTTTCCCACCTTCCTCTTAGTTTAAAATTCCCACCCATTATTCTCTCCATTGACCACCTCCTAAAATTCAAACCAAACAATTTCATGAAATTATTTTACTTGAAATTTTATGATATTTAAAAATTGAATAAAATTAGATACCCATTATTCATATATAATATTAGTGTTATAGTTAATTAATTATATATAATTAATTAATTATACCACTAGATTTAATAAAATTAGCAAGTCTAAAATACCATAATGTACTAAAAATTATAGTTAATTGTTAAAGTTATTTAATAATACATCATAAATTTTAAGTAAAAATGAAAATATTAATGTTAGGTACGTGTGGTCATGATAACTACATAATACTAAATATTCTTAAAATCATTCTCCACATTCCAATCAACTTATGACACTGAACAACATTTAGAGGAGCCTCATAAATGTAATTAGGTTGTTAGGATTGATTAACATAATCAAGCTTAGGGGAATCCCAAACTGATTCGAGACTTAATCCATGACTAACATTGACCCCATCCCCCATGAAAAATTTAAATTAATCAAGACCTAAGTAGGGATATAAATCCACTTAATAATGGGAAGTATTCATATTTTGACATGCTAGACCTAGTCAAGTTTTGGAATCATGAATATAACTAACTATGAAATATGAAGAAAATAACCTATTGGCCATTTATGGCCTACATATGGAAATTTGGCTACATGGATCAGTTTCTAGAGGTCTTGGTATGGATTGTATAGATGAGAATAGTTCTAGATGGAATGAGTGGACCAAAAATAGGAGAAGAAGATCTCATTTCACTTACAAAGCTTTTGAAACACTTTACGCAAGTTTAAAGCACAATTTATTGATCCTTGGGAAGTAGTCTTGGAAATAGGTCTAGGATTATAAAGTGAAAAGACTAGTAGGTTCTCATGGTGTTTTAAGTATTTAGGGACATGAATTAGGTCACACAAAGTCTTATAATTACATTAGAGCCTTATAAATAGAATAGTTTCTTGCATAAGTATAGAAGAACCAAACCATCATAAACACATCACATAAAGATGAATAGAGTAATTTGGTTACAAATTTTATAAATACACTTAAAAATTCAACTAGGGTTAAAGAGTTTCATGGACATGGTGTTTTTCATGCCTTGAACATTCTCTACAAATTTCATGTCATGATGAGTTGTCTGTCACAAGATATAAGTCCTCAAATTTGAACAAGCATAATTAAAAGTGCATGGGGAAGTCAAGTTAAAGCTAGAAAAATTAACTGGTTGGATTTAAAAATCCTTAAAAAGTAAGATGTCAGTGGGGATGTCAAGTTTAGGCCTCATAAAATAGTTTTTTGGATTAAAAAGAGTGAATGTGGAGCTGATAAGTGTCTAAATCATGGAAGTTTAGACAAGATCTAATGGTGAGTGGGTGAGGATGATGAAAATGGGTCCTAAAGATTGAATGGAACATATTTAATCATACATTCAAAGATCAATGGCACATGGGTAATAGCTCAATCTAATGGGTTTAACTAGATTTAATGACACATGTTCAATCATTCTTATTTCTTACTATTTATTACTGTATATTTTTTAGTTTTAGTGAAAGGGAGAGAAATAAAAGATGAGGGGTGTGTACCTGGTAAACATTACACTCATTGATGACTACATGAAGTGAGAGATCCTTTTTGGTGAGGAAAGACTACCTACATTAAGACAACACTAAAATAACTTGTTTTTTAGATGAGTATAAAGGGTGGACTACCTAGCAATGCGAGATCCAAGAAGCAAAATCTCCCTTGGATGATTATCAATCCACTCCCCTAATGATAAAAATATTTGATAGTATAAATAAAATATGTTTACATCTAGACTGACCAAAAAGAAAATGTTGATGCTAGAAAAAAAAAAGTACATGTTCAATAAAAGGTAGCACAGTGGGTCAATACCATGAAAAAGTGGATCAAGGCCATGTTTAGAGGATCTGAACATAGTCTACAGATAGGCTAGAAATAGAAACAAGGTCTGATTAGGTATGAAAGGGGAGGAAATAATAATCTATTATTTTCCCTGATAGTGATCATTAGTGGTCAAGGTAACTAGTGATGGTTGTCCTAACTAATGATGGTTAGTTGATCAATGATGGTTGATATAAACATTAATTATAATACTAATCAACTATAGTTACCTATAGGAGTGTGGTAGAATATTTGAAGTGGGATTGGTGGGAGGTGACTAATGAGCAAAAGGTAGAGTGTGGATTATTAGGGTGAGGGGTAATATACAGATTATCTGATCTGAAAAATAAAATTCAATACAAAAAGGAAATGTTAAAAATAATATGAGAATACCTGTATAATGCCAAATAGGTGATATTTGAGATTTGAAGGAAATTGGGTAGCATACCAATACTTCAACCTTTAAAAGTCATGTGGATAGATTTTTAAGGTCTTGGATTCCTATACAAAGAAAACAAGGGAGCCTAGATGCAAATTTTTGGATCCTCATATCCTCGAAGAGCCTTGCATTTATAACATAAAACTAATAAGGAGAGAGAACGTTGCTAAGTTGGGTGAGGATAAAGATGCCAATTAGAAGAGAAAAAAAGCTATGAGGTGTGAATGGGAAAATTTTTTATTTTTCCCATGCAAGTCTCACTTATAATTAGATGTTTTCTATGTTAAAAGTTTGGATACTTGACCATCGATGGTTAGGCTAACCATCGATGGTCAGGCTAATCATTGATGATTAGGTTGACCATTGACAATCATACTCCTAAGTTAAAAAGGGTTAAACTGGGTCCAAATTTGATATGTTTAAAATGTTTAACAAAATGTCTTAAGTATGTTAGTGAATGTCAACATATAAAAAGGTGTTTCTAAGGGTGAATTAACTAGGTGAATAAATAACTAAGGTTGAGGATAGGTCCAAGGTGATGTGACATCAAATATTGGTGAGGGGACATTTTTTAGTGTCTATATTTTGCCCCTTTTTGTTGTGTAGTTTAAGGTCAATAAGTTTTAGAATAAAAATTATTTGTTGACTAGCTAGGGTTTGGTTGCCCTGAGTATAGGAGGAAGGTATTCCCCCTTAAACTAGGATTCTATGAGGTAAAAATGAAATTGGGGTGAGGTCTTGATAAAAATGTAAAATGGAGGTTATGAGGTTGGTGATGCAAAAAGGTGTGGTCATTGGAAACAAAATATGCACACAAAATGAAAGAGTCAAAATCACACAAAAACTAAAGTTACCAATATTGGTAATAATAAATTCAAGTTCTAAGATAAGTGATAATGTAATCATTCCTTAGTGTTGGTCATAGCTGATTATGTCACACTTGTCAAGTGTTCTAAAGAAGGTCAATATTTACTCAGGTGTCTAGGGTAGGAAGTGCTCTTAAGGAAAATACAAATGGTTCCATCATGTATGAGGTGGTGCATAATGCAAAATTTCAAGATGGTAAATTCAATGAAGGTAATCATCATGACTAAAGCAAGGTTTTCACAAGGTATGTGAATAGGTTGGTTTAAAAAGGTACCAATATCAAGGTGAATAAAGTTAAATTATTTAGGTGGTTAGTTGGGTAGGGAGTGGCCAAGTTGAATCCTAATGCACTAGGGAAGAAGACACTACCTACATAGTCCCATAGACCATAGATGAAACATGGACTTCAATCCCAATGTAGTTCTTGATTGTTGAGGGAGAGGGTGAATCGAAAGTAGGTCAAAGAGTGTCAAGGAATGGGTTTCCCTAGTTGGATATATTAATAGGTTTAGTTTAGGTAAAAAAGGGGTGAGAAAGGTTGGGTAAATAAAATATAACCATAACTATTGATAATTTGGGTTAAATGGTGATGGTTAGGTAACCATCATCAATTGGGGTTAACCATAAAGGTGTATGTAACCATCGATTGCTAGGTTCAACCATCGATGGTTAGGTAACCATCATTAGTTGGGTAAAAACCTTTAAACTATGGTAAAAAGGCAAACAATCAATCATTTGTCTACATTTGCAAAATTTGGCATCTTGTGAGTTTTTCATTTACAAGTGTTTGGTATGAAGAGCTCATGATAGTGTATGGAAGTATAGGGATATTGGTGGCTGTGAGTGATAGAGTGGGGTTGATATGGATGCTAGAGATGCTCATAGTCAAGTGACTAGACATGGATTGAGATGTAAATAATAGTTGCATAATGAGGTAGGGTCCTCATGAATTTAGTTGATATGAATTATAATGTGTAAAATAGGTGTTATAAAATGTATATTTATACATTTAAATAGTATATTATTTTGGTAAGAGATGCCCTAGGGTTTGGGTATCCTAGACTTTGAGGTTTGAGGAATGGGTATGGGAATCTAGGTATAAGATGAGAGTGGTAATATGGATGTAGGTGCATATAGGGAAGTAAAAAATGGTGGGGAGGGAGAGGTAGGGTAGATTAGGGTTTTTTAGAGGAGGTTGGGGGTCGAGGATCATCATTGATGGTCATTAATAGTAACCATCGATAGTTGACCTAACTAATGACAATCAACCATAGGCATAACAATGCCCCTAGGAGACCATCGATGATTTGGGAGATCCATCGATGGTTGATGAGTAAGGGGTTTAGGTGGGAAAAATAAGTTTTAAATGATGTGTGGGGCTTGATTGGTTTATAGTAACTGATTAATGAATAATATTTGTATAGATGACTTTACATAGGGGTATATTACGGTTAATTTGATGAATGAATTTTTTTATTTATTAATGTGGAAAAAGTGGGTGACATAGTTAGGTATGTTTTAAATTTTATTAATGTTGATTTGTTTATTAATATTTTACATTGAGAATAGGTAATGTTTTGATTATTATAAATAATGTGTGAGAGATCATTGTGAGGAATAGGTTAATAGTATGGAGATGATTAATTATTTGTTCTTAGAGATGAGGGTAGGTAGAATGGTTATAAATGAAAACAAGTGTTTAAGGGGTTAAAATTTTGTGGGGTTTATAGATGAGATAAAAGAATAAAGTGTATGGGAAGCATAATATAGATAGTTAGTGAGAGGTAGGTAATTGTTTAAATGACCATTCAGAATGGGATGTAGGGTAGGATAAAGGTTTTATAGTTGTGAGAGATAGGTGTAGGAAACAAAGGATAGATGAAATAGTGTTGGTAGAGATGAAAGTGTTTTAATAGTTGTTATGGACATAGATATAGGTCATTTATTAATTCTTTATATGGTTATTTTGTAGGCATGAGATCATATCTAGCTATAAGATCAAGTACCTGAGATCTTTGTAGAGGTACGAGATGTTATGTCAGTGAAGTATTGGGGACACATTGAGGTAGTTGGTTTTAGAGTGATGCACCACTACAAGCACCTACCTAGGGATGCTACAATGATAGTTGCACTCATCAAGATATGGGAACTAGTGACTAACACATTCTGGATACCAACAGGGGAGATGAGCATCCTACTAGAGGATCAGCATCAGATCATGCACTTGCATATTCATGGAGACCTTATCTACCACATAGAGAGTGAGGAGATCGATGAGTTCATGGAGTAATTTTATAGAGATGGCCAAGAAGATGCATAGTTTCATGCAGGGGGATTCAACATTAGGCCATTATACCAATGAGCCCTAAGAGAGAGGCACTTTTTAATGATGATGTAGTTGGTGGTGACTTATTATGCTCTACTAGATTCAGTTATAGGGAGGTTTCTTTATGTTCTACTAGGGGTACTCATGGAGTTAATGCATGATAGGATGATATTTAGATGGGCCTAGGTTCTATTAGTGTATATTTATAGAGAGTTATGGGGATTCAAAGCACACCAACATTATAGGATTAGTGTGGGGTGTTAGGTTGTGGAGCTAAAAGCTTCACCAGGATACAAATAGGAGAAGTTATGGAGGTTGCAGAAGAGTCACGGAGTGTCACAAACACCGGCATCGGTCAGGACAACCAATGACGGTAGGAAGGAGATAGAAGGCAACCGACATCGGTCATGGATCGGCTAGCGTCGGCACCCCTAGGCAGTCAGGGACCGACGTCGATCACCTGTGGTTCGAGCTACGAGTACATTACGGGCAATTGGTTGATGAACCAAGTGTTTGCATGTTTAGAGCTATTCTTAGACTGAGAGCTGTGGATTTAATTATTGTATTATTGTCTAATTATTGTTTGGATGAGATCTATAAATGGACTCATGATTGTATTATAAAAGTGTGCTAGAAAGCCATAGAGCTTTTAGAGAGAGCTAATGTAGCTCCTCCTAGTTCCAAAGGGGTGCTGAGTGTGTATGATCAGTGAGAGTTGCAAGGTCTGCAAGGTCAAGGAGCTGATCCACCAAGGTACTGGTTAAAGAATCATAAGGAATTGGTGAGGCAAGGACAAGGGTTCTTTAGGGGTGTAGAGATATCTACATTGGTGAGTAAGGTCTAGTGATTTACAGGTAGCAGTAGAGAGTAGGAGATCTACTTGGAGTACAGTTGTGTACTTGGTGGACTGGCAGCGTGTTACTGATTGGTTGGAGAGGTGAAAATCAATTCTATATTGGAGTTGATTTTTGGGACTGAGAGAGAGAGGGAAGAAGGTCTTGAGGTGTGGCAAACCTTTGAGGTGGAGGAAGAAGTGGCATCTTCCTTATTGTATATTCTTCTGTGTGATTATTAATACAATTGTGTATTGTCTCTCATATTCCTGTGTTGTTTCATATTTCTAGTTACTTATTGATTCTGGTATAATTCTATGTTTAGTTGCTAATACAAGAAGTAATCACATGTGTTCTAATTGGTAGAGTAAGATCCTGACTCAGTAGGGATCAGAGCATGTTTATTATTCATGGTTTCCCTGACACGTGGTATCAGAGCTTTTGGTTGGGTTACTAATAGGTGGTTTTAGATCTGGTAGTGTTTGTTGATTACAGGTTAGTCACAGGGGTTTCTGATTGAGTGGGAGTATAGCAATGACAGAAGGAAGTAAGCTACGAATGGAGAAACTGAATAGCACAAATGGTCTAATTGATGGAAAGAAAGAGAAGGTAAATAAATATTTTTGGTTGGTTGGAGATCAACAGGGAGGAGCAGATGTTGTAGGTGATGTTGCATAGGATGTTCTGGATAAAGTAGAATCTTGGTTCACAGATTCTTTTGCCTCTTTCTATGCAGTTCAAAATAGAGCATCTTTTCATGGGTATGACTTTGGAGAGATTTATTTAGGAGCTGGAGAGCCTTGTCAAATTATTGACAAAGGGGAAGTGAAGCTGAAATTGCAGATGGATGACACTCAGTGGTTGAAGGAAGTCATGCAAGTACCGGTCTTGGAGATGAGTCTGATTTCTTCAAGAAATTTGGGTGATGGGAGATGTACTGTAACTCTCACAGCGGATACACTTGAATTAGATGGTGGTAAGAAAGTAGGTATCCTTTATCTATCTACTTATATTATGAATTCACCTTCTATTACAGAGATGTGGCTTTGTAGGCTTGGTTACATATGTAGAAGGAGAATGCAGGTTCTGAAGCGGAAGATAGATGTTTTTGACAAGCTAAAGAACTAGAAAGCCTTGGTGTTCATGGAGGAGATGACAGATAGAGATTACGTGAGAGAACTAAATTATTCTGAGCAGATCAGGGTTGATTTGATTAGGATTTTGATCCATGGAGAGCTCACAGGTAAAAAGTTATCACTCACAGATGAGCACAGGTACCAGCATCGGTAACACAAAAACCGACGTCAGCAATAGGAAGACCGACGTCGGTCATGAAGGAACTGACGTCAGCAGAAAGGATACCGGTGTTGGCCAGGGAAATGACGTCGGCAGTCAGGGTCAGTGTAGGGAACCGACATCGGTCAGGAGCAGACTGGGAGATGGCCGAGATTAGTCACTGAAATGGATATTGGGTGGACAACAAGCTATCAACAAGTCTCAAACACTCATGTGGAGGTCAAAAAGGGTAAGTGAACCTCATATTCATTGTTCACCTTCTTTATATTGCTTACTGATGGTCGAGAACCAGGAGGATGTGAAGAGGCAATGCAGGTAGAGTCCAAATATAGTGGGAGCTTGGCATGGATGAGGAGTGTGAGTCCTTGGAGAAGAACCAAATAGGTATTTATTGGTAGAGTTGTCAGCTGGAAGAAAGCACTGAGAGATGGAATGGATTCCTTTTTTAAAGAAGAGAGTGGATGGATACAAGAGATGGAAGGCCAAGGTATAAGGTCTTGAAGAAGCTGCAAGACAGTGGTACAGGTTTTGACAGGTGGATGACTAAGCATGGCTGCAGTCAATGTCAGTGTAACTATTATGATTTTATTCTTACCAGGTGGATGATGAGTCACGACATTATCCAGTTACTGTATGTGGATGGTTTGCTATCAGGTTTTATACATACAGGGATTTGCTGAGCTAAAAGGTAAGGTTAGTTCAGAGGTGTGTCATGAGGAATTTAGAGAAGTGAAATTCTTTGGCATAAGAGACATGGAGATTTTATCTTCAGTGGGAGCTGATGTGAAGACAGTGTTGGCGAGGTTCATTACGCAGGATGCAGAATCAGAAAGCACACCAATGGCTGGACAGTTCAAGCTTAGTTTGAAACAGGGTTCAAAATCACATGAGGTCTATTGTAGGCCTAAGTTTTCCCAATTAGTGGGGGTTGTCAGAAAGTATGGAGCCAATTCAGAGAAGGAGTACTAGAGGGCAGTTCAGTGGGACTAGCAGCAGGGTTTCTTGTTATGTAGGGTCAAGTTCTTCACTACATGGATATGTAGGTTTAGATGTGGCAGGTTACTTGAATGACAGGAGGTACATCACAGGTTGTGTGGTGGTTGGTCTTCAGGATTGATCTTGAAGAGGGATACAAACCAGGAAATAGATTAGATGGGCTACAAATACAGGTACAAGTGCAACTGTTTATCTCCAAGTAGGAGATTGTTAGGTTGTGGAGATAAAAGCTTCACCAAGATACAAACAGGAGAAGTTATGGAGGTTGCTGAACAGTTGCGGAGTGTCACAGACACTGGCATCGATCAGGACAATCGACAACGGTAGGAAGGAGA